>CM037853.1:130916461-131059022 GCA_021234595.1 Delia radicum
AAAGAAAAAATAAAAAAAAATAAGAAAGTAAAAATATTAAATATTAAATAGCAATGTAAATATTGCATACAAACTTTGAATTTTATTCATTAAACACATGAAACTTTTATAACACTTATATTAAAATTAATGAAAAAAAAATTCATATACTCTATTAAATTTTCATTGGGCCAATAAAGCCTTTCATTAAAACTTATTTTATGAATCATGTTTCATTAATTCTATAAAGAACTTCTTTGGGCTTTTTATGAAAAAATTCATTGTATTAATGAAGGAATTCATTAATACTACGCACAAAATTCTATCAGTATACACATTTGTAAAAAAAATATACAATAATACAATAAAACTTTTTATTTTCATTTCATTGGTCCTTAAAAATATTATTATATGCTTAAACTGTTCATCAGGGAAATATAGTCGCGATATTTGTTAACAAAGTCAAGCCAAAAATTTGGAAAAATAGTCAAAATCGCTATACTTAAAAAAAACTAATTTTAGTGATTTTTTTTTTTAATTTATAAACATTTTACTTTTTTTTTAATTTTGGTGATTTTTTTAAAATTTGTAATTTTTTTAAATATTTTGTCACTATATACTCAGGGAAAAATTTTCATCATATTGACGATATTGTTCATAAATCGTTTGGCATCAATTATTCATCATATTTATAAAGTTTTCATAAATATGATGAAAAGTTTCATAAAAATGTGTGAAAAATGTTTCATACCCCTTCATCATTTCATAAAAAATGGTCATAAACTTTGTGAATACAAACTTTTGCTTTTTATTGAAATGTAGAAAATATGATTTATACTACAATTAAACTAAAACCGAAAACTAGTAGTTATTGAAAACTACTTGTATTTACTTTTCGAATTCCATACATATTTTTCATCAAAAACATGAAGTTTTTAAAAACTACTATCTTTTGGTTGTAGTATAAGTGAAGTATTAGACTTTTTAAAACTCAAACACTTTCAGAAATTATATGAAATTTTGAAACATCAATTAAATATTATTTGATGTGTTCTTGATTGTAGATATAATTTTTTAAATACCATATGAAACGTTTTACACGCTTTATGAAACATTTCATACACATTTATAAAACTTTAATAAAAATTTATTGTATGAAACTGCCCGGGTAAAAATAGTTATATCTAGTCATATATAATACGATTAAATCATATCTGACTTTGAAAGGAGTCACATTACTGCTTATATCATTATATATAAATACATCTGATAAAGTTTTTTGCGAGAATTTTTTATATGGTACTGATTTTATTATGTCTTCAAATCTTACCCCATATATAACTACATAATCCATTTAATAATTATCTAAATATATATAGTGATTGATATGACTATGTTTATTTAAACTATATGTGACGTCATACTGAAAATATTTTCCTTGTAATTTTATATAGCTTTATATATCATACACACATTTTTTTTTTAAACGAAAAAAGCGACAAAGACAAAACCACATAAATATATATTTTTGAAACAATGAATATTTTCTGGAACATTTTCAAACATTTCGTTATGTTTTATTTCAAAATGTTTGGGTCTTTGAAATGTTTGATTTCTAGAATTTTTAATTTTCAATTTAAATACTTTTAAGCATAACTTCAAGTCACCAAAAGCATACGTACTATCGGGTAAAATTATATGAAATCAGATACATTTTGATCAATTAGATATAATTTAATGTCCCTGATATGGATAAATTTCGGATATATTATATCTACTTTAATATAATTAGATGCATGTAGATGACCCATTTTTCGGATCAATTTGTATGTGTTTATATATGGGAACTTATCAAATTATATTAGACTCCATATTAAAATTTTTACCCGGATGATTCATGCTGTTTATGAAATATTTATTACATTTATGAAGCATTTCATAAAAAGTTGTAAAACTTCATCATATTTCTGAAACAGTTCATAAATATGAAGAATTTTCACCTTTTATGAAACAACTTATAATATTTATGAAGTGTTACATTGAACGAAATTCAATGAAGTTTTTCATCCTTTTTACGAAGTTTTTCATCATATTTATGAAGTTTTTCATAAATATAATGAAGCTTTTTTTCCAGAGTGTAGGAAATTCATTTTCAATAAATAAAACATTTAAATTATATTATTAAATTTTTAATTGTAAGTGAGTTTGAAATCAAAAATTAGTTTAATTGAAATTTTATTGGCTATAATTTTTGTGTAGTGTTAACTAAATTTCCAAATGGGATGGAAAAATGTACTCTTATTTTCAAGAATTTTGTTTTCAATTTCATACTGTGTTCAAATTTATGGTTTTAGCATGTGGTTTATGTGGGTTTTGGCTCTTTTTCTTTTACAAGTTATATAAAATTATATTATTTATTTTTAAGTACTACTTATTGATGTTTTCTTTTGAAGTCACCTTCAAGTTGAATATACATATAGTTCAGCTAAAATGAAAATAAGTTGAAATATACCACTTTAGTAGCCACCGGAGTGGTTTATGGTAATGAATAAATATTGAAAACGTCATGTAGCAGTAATAAATGTTGATCAAAAAAAACAAATTTTATGCAATCATAGCAAAATAATATTTGCAGTAGTTAGTTTAAAGTTAATATTTATGACCTTTGGGACTGCTTAAAAAAAAACTAATGTACTTTAATTAAGAAAAGGGTTGCAAACAAATTTTCTTACCAATTTCTTATTATATAGAAAATGTCTGTATTTAAATTGTATTTTAGTTCAATTCCATTTGACATAACAATTTAACAATAAAAATACCTGTCAATAATTTGTTGAGTGTTTGTTGTTTTCTTGGTAGTTTGACAACTAAATTTTATATTTTTTGTTTGCTGTCAAACACAGTTGTCAGACATGAAAAATAGAACAAGTACAGTGTTAAATATAATTTAACAAAGCTATTGTAAAGACATTAAGAAATTATGACTGAACATTAGGGAAGTTAAAAGGTTATATGAGAAAATTAGTTTTGGTTCTAGCTTACGGGGCACTCCCTAAAATGTGCTAATGGGCTAGAAAATGGTATTGGAAAAGTTTCAGATCAATCCGATTATACTAACACGTGCCTCATTGAGGTTAAAGTTAGTAAAAATAGCTATTTTTCACAAAAGCATAGTTTTTTTGTCCTTAAAATCGAAACCATTTGTCCTAGGAATTTGAGATTTGAGTCTTGTTAGATAAGAAATTTTATTCTTATTAATTTTGATCTTAATATTATTTTTGCTAAAACTTATAGATTTAGTAGTATTTGGCATTTATCATGAGAAGTCGTAGTCGTCACGTTAAAGCCAAATCTAAAGCTTTTTTTTCGGATTTTGCGAAAAGTCATAATAGTTTTCATTTTAAATGATAAATTAATCGATATATAGATACAATAATGTACTCAAAAAGGTATACAAATTGAAAACCGCTTAAAAAGTAGCCCAGTAATAAAGAATGCCCCAGACCACTAATGTGCCAAATGCCACTTGACCACGAAATTCGAGGACACATCTTAAAAGTTTTTGAAATTGATTATTGTAACATAATTTTTTTTATTTAATAGACCCATTAATTGTGTGATATGGAATGTTTTTTAATGATTTCGTTAAGCTGATGTCAAAAACGGACAATATTTTTGGGATATATATCAAATCACCAATTTCATATTTTAAAAAAATTTTCTTCAACAAAATCGAAAAAATTGAGATTTCAACTTCATGGAACTGTAATAAAAATAAAAAATTTTATAAATATCTCCCCTGTTACTTAGATAGGGCAGCGACTTGATTTTTGCTGATTTCGAGGAAATTGTGATTTGTGGTAATAATAAGGCTAATTTGCTGTTATAAAATATTTAAAATCAAAAATTAGCTACTTTTGTACCGTTTGTTGTTGGCTGATGAAAAAAATGTTTTAACAAATGCGGTCGAAAATAACCCCAGACCTATTTATTTCATTTTACAAAAAAGCAAAGCTTCGAGCTTTGCTTACTACTATTGAATTTGAAGAAACTTGATTTGAAGTATTATGACGCAATGTGTGAAGCTGCCGTGCGAAAAATGTTGACCAAATTGAACAACGTTAACCCATTCCGTGCTGAATTGAGGTTAAAGGAGATGCTGCGGGATTTTATACATATGAATATTTTTCAAAAAATTATCTTATTGATGAAACTGACTAAATTTTGCAATAACTTTTATATTTTTTTATGTCAGAGCATAACGGCTTATAGATTTATGTCAACGATTAAAAGAATGTTATTTTAGCAAAATTTCATGATAAGTGAAGTTATTAACACTCAAAGTTAAAAATTCTCAAAAAGTCGGGTATATTCTTAAGGGTATATTATTAGCAGGAGTCCAAATCACGTAATATGAACTCAATACACTTGAAGTAATTTACACTATATGTACTGAGGGGGTGCCACAAATATATAAAAAGTTATATGGCGTTAATGTTTTGACACCAAATTTTTTTGATTTTTACTTTTTTTCAGTCGGTCTTTCAAGTATCGATTATTAAGAAATTGATAACAAAACACCATAAAATTTTGCTCAGTTTGGTGTATGTCGCGATATTGTGCCATAAACACAAATGGAGTAAGAGCTCCACAAAAATTAAAAAAGTAAAGGTGATTTTTTGTTTAAAAGTAATTTTCGCGAGTCACAACTACGGGCCACCTGATTATGGATTAAAAGAATGGCCTAGGCAGGTTTGTAAACAAAGAAGAATTTAAATATTTTTCTTACAGTTATATTAGTTTTTTGTTTTTATATACATCGAGATTATTTTTATGTTATTTTCAATTTATCACGAGATTCCAACCTCCGTATATTTACAAAAATAAAGCAAATCAAACATATTATCTAGGTTGATACTAGTATTTCGATCTGGCTAAAGATCTCATCAGAACCCTAAGTGTTAGAAAATCTAGAGCCTCCATAATAGGCAAAACTTTAACAAAAAACCTATTATATGGGGGATTTCATCTCACATATGGGGGATTTCACCTCAATTTTCCGAGGTTTTAAAAATTATGTCAAGGGATCGGACTGATTTTAAGATTGTTCGCCATTTCTATAGAAAAACACTGATTATATTTCTTAGGTGTACATAATTTGGGTATTATAGTGTAGAGAGTATGAAACTTTAGTTAGACATGTTATACACAGTTGGAAAGGTAATTGCGTTTAGTTTTTCAGAATAAGTTTTAATTTTAGGTTTCAGAAACACATTTAGCACATACAAAAAAAAATTTGAAATAGCGCATATATTAAAAAATATTTGTTTTGAGGTACTAAACGTTTATTTTGATAGATAAAGTCTCAACCCACTAAGCGACCACAAACAAACCTCTTAATAGAAAAAAGACATAAGCTTTCTAAAAAAAAAAATACAATTTCTTATCTAACAAAACTCAAATCTGATTCTTAGGACAAATGGTTGCGATTTTAAGGGTGAAAAACTAGGATTTTGTGTGAAAAAACGTTATTTTTCATAACTTTAACCTCAATGAGGCTGGTGTTAAAATTAATGGACTGATCTGAAACTTTGCCAATCCCATTTTCAAGCTCCATTGGTACATTTTTAGGGAGTGTCCCGATGAAAAAATCCAAACTTGATTTCTGGTGACTGCCCTACTGAACATGTGTAAACAAATTTAATGCAATGGAAAACAATATGGAAGAGGGTTGCAGGTTGAGATTGTTTGGCTATGACTAGGGTTGTCAGATATGGCGATTTCTCGCCAAACGTGACGATTTTCAAACTCATTTGGCGATTTATTTTTAAAATGGCGAAGAGGGTTTTTTTCAAAAACCAAGTGTTTTTGACGAGTTTTGGCTACTCTTTTGCAATTAAGGAAAGTCATAACCATGAATGGTAGCCGATTCGATGCGGTTATCGGTAAGGGTAACGTTATTTTATTTCGGTAATGGTATTTTAAGGGTATCGATATTTCTGTTATTTCGAGAATGGTTTTTTAGCGATAACCGTTTTTGAATAATTTCGGTAATAGTATTTTCGTTAATTTGGCAACGGTATTTAAATGACAACGATTTTCCGTTTCGCTAACGGTATGCAGGCACACCGACATTTTTAGCCAAATCATGCCACAATTCCACTGACTGGCTAGTTTATGATCAAACTTTCTGAAAACACATATATTATAATTTTTTTCACTTTTTCTAATCTTGTCAGATTATTTCGGTAACGGTGGATTTAGGATAACGCTATTTAAGTTATTTCGGTAATAGTATTATAGAGATATTGGTATCTCAGTTATATCGGTAACGGTATTTTAGGGATAACGATAGTCAGTTGAAAGGGGGTTGAATCGATAACGGTCATAATATTAACGTATTTTTGTTATATTCATAGGTCGGAAATAATGATGAAATAATTTGAGAAAGAAATAATGATGAGTTTTTTTTTAGCGACCCTCAAACCATTCCGATAAATAACTTACAACGAAACCGATCACTTTTCAAAAATTATCCATATGACGTGTCTGATTCGTATTTAGCGGCCCTCAAACCATTCCGATAAATAATTTACAATAAAACCGATCGCTTTGCATAAACTTATGCACCATATTGGATCTGCCATTTTAAATATTTGAAATCTGATTTTAGATTTGTATTCGCATTTTTCAATCTGATTTTAGATTCGTATTCTGAGACCAGCCAAACTTTTCGAAACAATATTTGATACCAATGCGATGAATTTTTAAAAGAATTATCCGTAACATTGGATTCGCCATTTTGAACTTTGAAAATCCAATCTCAGATTCGTATTCAGCTACAACCAAAACTTTCTATTTAAATTATCGCTTTTCAAAATTATCGCTTTTCAAAAAATCATCCGCCATTTTAAATCTTGAAAATCTAGTCAGATACGCATTCAGCGATCCCAAAAACTATTAAATAACAGTTTTAAAACAAACCTCGAAACTTTTTGAAATCATTTGCAATATTGAGTCTGTCATTTTGAATATTAAAATGTGGTGCCAGATTCGATTCTGATGCCAGACTCGTCTTTTGTTACGTCAAGATCAGTTGTTGACAGCGGAGGGTATGCGTTCACAAAAAATGCACCAAATATAAAACAAGTTATCAGTATTTGTAAACTTTTCGTTGGATGTAAAAGATGTTTTTCATCATATGTATCAAATTTTTCCTAAATATGATAAAAAAAACATTTCCTTTGAGTGTAGATCTTAAAGTTTTTGGGAATCAATTATGTCCCTTAGGGCGTTCCTTAAAAATAGATATGTCATTAAACCCGCAATATTACAAAGGGTTCCAAATGTAAAAGACCATTTTTCTTTTGGGGAAAACGTTAACCCAGGCAAGATGGCCGAAAATGGCCCATTTTGGAAAATGTGTATTATTATTAAAAATTTCCAAAATTTGAAATTTCGAAATTTAGAATTTAGAAATTTAGATTTAGTATACCCAAATTTATTCAGATATTCAATTCTGAATTTAAAAAAGTTTTTTTTTTATTAATTTTAAAGATTTTTTAAAATACCTAATTTGCAGATTGCTATTTTCATAATGTAATAGTTTTTATAAAAAAAAAAAAAATTGGAAAAATTATAATTAAAGTTTGTATTTGGAGCGACTCCTTTCCAGTACATTTTATAAAAAAAACTTGTTTTGTCAAAAATTTAATAAAATGAAAATGTTTTCATTAAAGTTTACACAATTTTCCGAAAAATGTCACTTAAATTTGATAAGACTATAGAGTTATTAATTTTTTTTTTCGTTTTGGAAGTTATTTAATTTTTCTTGGGACTTATTTCATTGGAAGTTATTTCATTGGGACTTACATATGTATTTCATTGGGAGCTATTTCACTGCGCCATTTTTGTGCCGCAAGACGGCACGGGGTTAACGTTTTCTAAAACAAAAATAACGACTTCTTCCTTTTTGAAATCATTTCCAATAAAACCGGGGGGTGTAATGAACGAAAATCGACATATCATTATTTTAAGAGACATCCTAATGTCCATGCATATTCTTACAAATGTGGTAAACCCAAACACTTTTTGTGATTATTTCGCATTTTTTTGTATGTGACATTACGAATGAATGTAAATATTTAAAACAATTAACAAACATACTAAAATACACAATAACGATATGGAAATCATTATAATAAAAAAAATAAAAAATAAAAAAATAAAATAAAAAAATAATTATATAAACAAAGTACAAGTCGAAAAAGTAAAATGAAAGAACAAATCAAAACAATATAAAATCAAAACGCAAACCAAAGACCCAACAATCAAACTATATGCATTAGGGTAACATTTATTTTAATGACATGTGGCATTTCTACAAAAGAAATTTATACAAACTGCCACAGGCCCGCTCATAAAAAGGAGAAATTGACCAATTGTGACCCATAGATTATATAGATTTCAAACTCTTCTTCTTCTTTTATCAAAAAACACATCTTTTCATCCACATTCAAATATTTCGGTGCATTGACAGCTAATGTCAAAGAGTTTGAGATCAATGTAATCTATGTTGTGATCTTTTAAAGAACTTACAAAGGACTTGACAATGAACTAGGGCTTGGGTTTCGGTAAATCCCGTCGAAGTTTTTCCCAGAAAATTTTTACAAAATTGCCAGTAAAACGAAAAAGTCAAAAAAATTGTTTTGTATACTTTTTTATTAAATAAAGTAATTTTTAATAAATTTGATTTATATTTTTAGTAATTGAATTTTTAATAATTTGTGCGAAATACTTCTACAAAAGTCTAAGAAAAAGGTGATTTTTTTCTTATATTTTTTTATAGAAAAGGTCTGGGAATACTTTAAGGCAAAAAATAACTTTCGAGTATTAATATTATTTTACCTTTATGTCAGCATACCCGACATACCCGGGTATGCAATGCATTCTGTAGGCTTTTTTTAATTTTTAATAATTTTATCGGTTTTTTATATAAAGAAATTTTATATATTCTGCGCCCCGGTAGGCTAGTTGGTAGCGTGCTGGCTTATCAGTGCGGGGGTCGTGGGTTCGATTCCCACCAGAGGCACTGGTCTGTTTCCGCTACAACGCGCCGAAGGCCATAATAGCTAGTGCTCGGTTAGGGCAATAGTATATAATTTGTAATTATATGATTATTAATTAATAAAAAAAAAAAAAAACTTTATATAATGCCTAATGGGATTATGTTTATGTTTTTACTAGTGCCTGTATTTTATGCTTTTTGCCACCTAATGTCACCTTTGCCACTTTTACAATTTTATGAACATTTATTAAAAAAGTGCGGCACTCCCTCTTGCGCTGATCCTCACAATTTTTGTTCCATCTTTCTGTTATATTTTTTAACTACCCAGTGTAGAAACAGTAATGATGTGTCATTACTTTTCTCACTACCAGTAATGACACCAGATTATCCTCTGCATTAATTTAACACGAATAATAAGGACTTACTAATAAGTAGTTAATTTTATTAGTTTTATTCTTTGAAAAAGTAAAAGTGAATCCCTCAAAAGTTAAACAACTCAAAAAACAAAACTTAGGTGCCTACAATAAACAACTGTAATTGTAGTTAAAAACAACTGCTGATTACTACACAAACAACTGTCATGTAGTAACTGTAAAACTTTTTTGAGTGCACATTTATGAAAAGTTAAATAAATCTTCATTCAATAAAACGTTTCTTATTACAGGTAGAAAATACTGCAATTGCCATTTGAAAACAATTACTTAAGATGTACAAATTGCAACGGTGTAAAAAACTGAGTTCACTAACACAATACCAATAGTATGTATTTAATTGTGATTTTATTTATTAGTATTTTGTAAAACTTTTTTTAAGTGTACAAAAATAAAATGAAAAGAAAAAGTTAAATTTACAGCTAAGAAAACTATTTAAAAAAGAGTGTAATTTTCAACTCGTTATCAACAATATTTTCTGTTTAAATTTTACTTGTTCAGGTTTAAAAAAGTATGATTCTCAAATCATTATTAATAATATTTTTTATTTAAATTTAATTTTTTTATATTTGAGAAAAATTTTAAATATATTTGAAATTTCTATGAATCTCAATTCTTATTACTGTATCGAAAAAAATTGAAAAAAATTTTATTAAAAAAAGCTAATAATTAAAATTTTATAAATTAATCACCAATCACTATTATGAAGAAAACTACTGTATTTTTGTAAAAAAACAGATATAATAGTTTTGCATTATATCTTCAACACATAAAAACGTTATAACTGGAGTACTATATAGAATTTGCACTTTACATTTGAAGTAGGAAATACAAATTTTTATTGTAATTGAAAGATATAGATATTTTTTTTTATTAAAAAAATATTTTTAAAAAACCGAAAAAATAAATATTAAAAAACAGTAGTTTTTACTAATCTTTTTCAGTTGTTTCAAAAATTTTGAAGTAAAATATTTACAGTTATTTTTACGACAATATTAGGTATTTTTACTGCATTTGTGTTTCAACAGTTAAAAATAACTAAGTTGTTAGTAACTTAAACGGTTATTACCTGTGTAGCCTTTTAACTGAATTTACACTTTTTAAATTGCCAGTTTTAGTAGATTCAGTTGTTTTTTTTTTGAGTGTGATAAAGCTTTTCTTTTGTGTGTAGTTTTAAACAAATATTTACAAAAATAACTTACTTTTTTGTATAATCGTTTTAAATTTGGAAATTCTTGCCGAAACATTGATTCCTTACAATGGTTTAAAATTTAATATAACTAAATGACTTACATCTTAAGCCCGCGCATAATTGACGGCAATTCTCTAAAACCATTAGATAAATTAATGAACTTTAGATAAATTAATGTTACTTTTGAAGACTATTATGTTCTTATTTCATTAAAATATTAAAATTAATGATTTAAAAACATATTTTCTGATTCCGCAAAGAGTTTAAATTTTTAATTAGTTTTATTAAAAAAAAAAACTATATAAAATTAATTTTCTCAAACCATTTTCAAATCACACGGGTAAAAATAGTTATATCTAGTCATATATAATATGATTAAGTCATATCTGGCTTTGAATGGAGTCACATTACGGTTTAAATCATGACATACAAATACATCTGATAATTTTTATTGAGAAAATTTGTATATGGTTCTTGATATAATTATATGTTTCCTAATCTTACTTCATACATAACGAAATATGCCATATAATAATAATCGAAATATATATAATGAAAGAAATGATTATATATAGTCCCATGCTTAGACTTATTGAACTATATATGACTTCACACTGAAACAATTTTCTTTATTATTATATATAGCTTCATATAAAATACCATACATATTTTGGTAAAGTTCAATATTAAATTGATTTATCTGCAGGTTAAGACTTTTACATATGGCTTCACATATAACCATATTAATTTTATAACGAAATCATTTTCAAGTGATTTCTTTTATATAATTTCATATATAAAATTGGTACATTTTATAAGACAAACCAGTTAATTATATGTTTTTAAAACACTAAATGTTTTCTTGTTAATTTTTAAACATTTCGTTGATAACTTTTAAAAAATTTGGGTCTTGAAAATTATTGATTTCTAGAAATTTAAATTTTCAACTTAAATACTTTTAAGCACAACTTTAAGACACAAAAAGCATACCTACTATCGGCTAAAATTATATAATATCAGATCTATTTATATCCAATTAGATATAATTTAATGTTCCGAATATGGACAAATCTCGGTTAAAATTGTATCAAATTATATATCATTTGATATAATTAGTTACATGTAGATGACCCATTTTTCGGATCAATTTTATGTGTGGAACTTGTCAAATGAGATATCATTATATTAGATTCCATATTAAAATGTTTACCATGGCAAGAAAAACATTTTATAAATAATCGAAATATAACTTTTTCTCCGAGGTAAAAACAAATTTTATAAAACAATTTGAGTTTGATTAAATATCAATTGTAAATCTCAAACCTTGTGTTTTATATAAAAACATTTGAGAACAAATAAAAAAGAAACGAAAAATTAATTTTTACAAAATTGTTTTAAGAATTTTCCAATTTGTTTTTAAATGTTTTTCAAATATAAAATTTAGTGTAAAACTTGCTTATTTGAAAATTACTGGAACTATACCATTGATATCAACTTAAAATTTAAAAATTCTCAAAGACCTGAATCAATGTTTATTGGGTGGTGTTTTTAATAATGTATTATGTATTATTTAAATATGTTTAGAATTTAAATTTGAGTTGTAATTTTAAATTTTTAATAAAAATATGTAGTGTCCGACCGAGTATTCGGCTTCGGCTTCGGAGTTCGGCCAAAAAGTGAAGTTCCGCCAAGTTCGGTGTTCGGAAAAATTTTGGCCGAATTTGGCCGAACTACCGAACTTTTTATGATTATTTATAAAAAGCACAAATAAATAACAACTGTGGTTATAAAGGGTCCGCCATCTAACGTTTCATTTTCAACTAGTGCTTATTTCGTGAATGGTAACACTTAGCTCATGTCTGATTTGACAGATAACTAGTTTTATTCTTCCGCTGAACGAATATGGTCCGTATGTTCGTTATCTTGTGAAAAAAGTGAAAGAAACTGGCATCCTCATCGATAAACCAAAGCGTGGAAAGCCAAAAACAGTGCGTACACCCGAGAATATTGTTGCTGTGGCAGAAAGTGAAGCGCCATCAACATCAATTCACCGTCGTTCTCAACAATTGAACATTTCGGAGATATCATTGAGACGAATTTAGGATAAAGACCTTGGTATGACGCCATACAAAGTCCAATTGAAAAAGAAAATTTTATTGAAAAAGAAATTAAAATGTTTATTACGGAGCCTTTAAGTCCCGAAATATAAATATATTTGAGTATTGGAATTCAAGTCCATTTACAAATTTAAAAGCTGCAGCAATAAAATATTTATCAGCCCCACCAACTAGTGTAGCTAGCGAACAGCTTTTTAGCGCTGCCGGGCAGCTGTATTCTGATAGACGAAGCAATTCACATTTGCGGAAATGAATGAATGCGGAAAAATTGATTTTCTGTCATTGCAATATCAAACTTTTTAATTTTAAATTTTAAATATTAAAGTTTAAGTTTGTTTTTCTATGTCAACTTAAAAATCGACCAACTATTTTTCTTTGACTATAAAATATAGTACAAATATTCTTTTTTTGTACTTACTTTTTTTTTATTAAAACAAAAAGTTCGGCTTCGGCTTCGGTTTCGGCCGAACATTGATATTATGGCCGAAGTTCGGCCTCGGCTTCGGCTTCGGCCGAAAAAAATGAGTTCGGTCGGACACTAAAAAATATGTTATCAAAATTTTTGGCAATGGAAATACCTTAGTTTTTTTAAAAAGGAAAATTTACGCGGATTTCCGGGAATTCCTTGGAAATAAATTGTTTTTTCCAGGAAATCCTAGGAAAAGAAAAAGTCCAGGAATTTCCTAACCCTACACTGAACTCATCTGTATGCAGTTCCGATATGTCGCAGTTCCGATATGTCACAGGACTAACCTAGAACATGTCACCAATCTGTGCTTTTTTACACTTAGAATACTATGTAGGTAAAGACCACTGCAAATGTAGTTCAAAAAACAAATGAAATTTCATTTAAAGAAAGAACGACTAACATTACAGTAAATTCAACTAACATTGTCATTTGTTTTTTTTATGTTCAAAAAATGACTAACAATTGTAGTAAAAGTGAACCACATGGTAGTAAAAAATAGACAAACATTCATTTTTTTTTTTATTTTTTAAATAACAATAAACAACTGTAAAAAAATAATGTAAAATCATAAAACAGTCATTTGATGTGGGTTGTTTTTTGTAATGAACTACAATGTTAGTAAAAAATTTTAATTGTTCTACAAATGACTGACATTTACATTAAAAATAAAGAAACTGTATTACAACCCAAACAACTACATATTTTTAAAGCAGAAGTTCCCTGAGTGTAGGAGTTAAGTGAAGCTTTCATGTTGCAATAGGTCTATTTTAACCTAAAAGGACCAGTCCTGTGGCAGCTCGCATTAATTCTACCTAGAGATAAGATACACCCCTAATGAACATTAAAATAAATTGACGATGCTGAAGACCATTGAGTGAAACATGTCTGCAAACATGATACACCAACCAACAATAATTTTAATGGAAACAAAAGATTTTTGTTCTCATGAACTTTTAAGAATTCGCAAGAATATAAAAATCAAAAGTTTAATATGATGATGTTGATGGTCGTGGATGAGGATGAGGATGACGGTCGTACATGTTATTAACACCATGAGTATGTGCAGAATATAAAACATAACAAACATGATAGTACCTACCTACTATGATTCTATTTTACAGTAGGCAGTAAATATGAAGACCATCTATTTAAGCGGTGTATGTAATAAAACGCAAAAAAAACACTATATTGTCCAAACATTTTGCAAAGCTGGACTTGAAGGAAACCTTACAACAAATTGAATATATTACAGGACTACAAAATTTATCCTAAATATTTCGGCTAAGCTGATTTTAATTTCGTATTCAGTTTTTTTTTTCACTTATGGGCCAGATTTTTCGCAAAATTCCTTTAAAGTTTTACATGTTTCAACGAAGGTTTTATACATAACATTTTAAAAATCTAATTTTTTATGGTAAATACTGGTAAGACCTTCAGCAACATTTGGGTATCAAATTTGTTAAATAAATATGCAGCATTAACAAGTAAATCCGAGTTTTTCTCAGTTTTTATTATGTCCTACTTTTTCGCAATTCATCATCCAATTTCAGAATGGATCAAAGCATTTTTGTGCATAAATAAAACGACAAATATGAACAAATATTTCGTGTAAAAAAGAAAAAGAAAGTTCATGCACTCATAAAAAAGCCCGCATAAATAGTTAAAAAGTCAGTTACGACAACAGAAAATGGTACCTGAATTTGAGAAAGCAGAATCATCAGAATCTGATAAATTTAGGTGACCTAAATTTTAGTTGTAGTTAAATTAACTAAGAATTTAGCTAAATTTACAGAATTTTTAACTCAATCAAAAGAAAACTTCTGCTAAAAAGGTCTTTCCGGATCTGACCAGAGGCAGGTCCATATCTGTTACCGGGAATATAAGTTGTTAATAAAGAGTACTAAAGTGGTACGGAGTAACGATTTTGGCCCATTTTGCACTATCTCGCTTAGTTTTTGAGATATAGCCTATTGTATGATTATAAAGTAAAAAATATTAGAAAATAAACGCCATCTACAAGTGAGACTAAAAGCAGAGATACAAATATATAATGGTTTGAAAACAATTGTAGTTTAACTTAACAAGCTAAATTTGTTAATTTGAGAATGACGAATTACTAAATTTTAGGTCGAAAAATTTGTTAAAATACAGAACAAATTTGTGCTTGAGGTTAACTTATAAATTTAGCTAAATAACCGATTTAAACGATACCCAGTAAAAAATTTTCTTGTTTTAGAAGCAGGATATAACAAATGCGCTGATGTAAGTGCTTATTATTACATAATACTGAGAAGCAGCAAAAGAAACGAATAATTTTCGTATAAAAATAAACAAACAAAAATTTTGAGTTTTCCCTAACAGAATGCAGGTTGTAAGCAGCTTACCCTAATCCCTTATAAGGATGCAGGTTGTAATGCAGAAAGTTTCATATCGTGGATTATATTTTCGAGAACGTAACAAGAGCTAGCATGTGAAGCGGTAAAATAATAAAATGATTATATTATATGTCAAAAATGTTAAAATGTTATTTTGCCCAAAAGTAATGCTTCCAAGTGGAAATTCGCCATATAAAAATCATAGCATATGTAAGCAGATTTGTAAGGGATTCTTTTGGGTTTACTCCGTTACAAACCTGCTTGCATGTAAGAAGCGTTTTTTACTGGAACAACAAACAACAGAAAAAATTAGCTCAACTGAATTGGAATCCGTTTAACAGACTTTTGCAATAACTTTTTTTTACGAGTGTGTAAAACGCGAAATGTGCATAAAATTTATATGGCAGCATAGCGAAAAATTATTACCTAGGAGTTTATATTTTAGAATAATAATAAAATAATAATAAAAAAAAAAATTCAGACAAAAAAATTAATATTTGCGAAAGTTAGTTGCAACGAAAGTCAGTTTAGGCAAGAATTGACTAATTTCACGAAATCTTTCATATGTTTTTTTTGTTTATTATATACGATAATTTATTATTTTCTGAATTGAACAGTATTTGAATTTTTTTTAATTTTCAAATCCAATGAATGAACAATTTTCAGTTTTTTTTTCAAAACTAGTGTTTTTTGATTGTAGATTCACTACAACCAAAAAAATTGTAATATTTAAAAATTTCTGTAGAATTTTATATGTAAATAAAAAAAATTTCAAAACTGACTACTGGTGTAGTAAATGTGAATCTTAAAAATCCATTAAGAGTAGTGTTTCCAATTCGGTTAATCGATTACCGATTCCTCGATTAATCGCCTCTATTTCGGTTAATGTCGAAACAAATAATTTAAAACTTAAATAATTATTCCACCCGAATAATCGGTTAAAACAGGCCGATTAAACGGTTACATTTTTTATATGAACTTCATAGTTTTCTTAATTTTAGGAAAAATGGAGCACTTCATAAAATATCACTAAATTCTTTTAAAATCAAGTGAAAGCGATCATTAAGAATTTAGATAACATTCTTTAAGCAACTTAAAACAAGAAGATAGGAAAGGCAATTTTTAGTTGTGTTCTGTTTTTAAAATTCAAATTAGAACATTTTTCTAATAAGTCTACCAGGTATTGCCAGTTAATCAAACAGTTCCAACACACTTTACAACTTCGAGTAATTCACTGCTTGATCTTTTCTTTGTTGCAAACATGTCAAATGTATTATTGTATGACCAGGTTTCAGCATCATGTTTCTCAAGACATGATTTGATATTTCTAACGTATAATTTTCGGATTCATCGAATGGACCAAATTTGCTACTATAGAGACTTCAAGCGTTTGAATTATAATCTGCTACAGGAGAGTTTTTTTTATATTAATTGGGAAAGTATGTACTATATGTGTTCTGCAGATGAACAATTGTCTTTTCTTGAGTATAATATCCAGCGGCTCTATGATGACACCGTCCCTTTAAAATCTAAAAAAATCTCGGAAAGATCAAGACCATGGTTTTCAGCTGATATTAAACAATTAATTCATAAAAGAGATTTAGCTTATTCCAGATGGAAGAGATTTAAGACTCCTGAATTAAAAGTCGAATATCGCACTGCTAGAAGCGAGGTTAACAATAAAATTAGAATTTCTAAAAGGGAATATTATTCCAAATGCTTCGGTTCTGCTCTTGAATCGAAGAAAACCTGGAAAACCATTCGTGAAATCGGAATCGGAAGTACTGATAGAACGAACAACTGCAATGCCGATGCTAATCAGTTAAATACAATATTTACAACCTCACCGAAAGTTCCAATCAACGGCAACTTTTACAACTTTTCGTCAGATATGGACAACTTTACTCCTGATGATAATAATACGTTTGAGTTTTCTTGCATTACACAGTCTGATATCGTGTCAACTTTTGCAATAATAAAATCACAAGCAGTAGGATACGATAATATGCATCCGAAATTTTTAAAGATACTTCTGCCATTACTTCTGCCTTATATAACTCACCTTTTCAATACAATCATTACAACCAGCACTTTTCCGCAGAAATGGAAGCATGCCAAAATTATACCACTTCCGAAAACAAAAACTGAGTTCCGCCCAATTGCTATTTTGTGTTACCTTTCTAAAGTATTGGAAAAGATTCTACAGCTGCAAATGAGTGAGTATATAAAAGATAAATGCCTGCTGCATGATAAACAATCTGGCTTTCGTTCGAATCATAGCTGTATAACAGCTTTGATTGATGTTTCGGAGAGCATGCGACGTGAACTCGACGATGGTAAAGTTAATTTCTTGGTGCTTCTTGATCATTCGAAAGCTTTTGATACGGTTGACCATCTTACGTTATGTTTGAAACTTAGAAATTTTTTTAATTTTGCTTCGTCATCAACACGGCTTTTATTTTCGTATCTAACTAATCGCACACAATCCGTATACGCAGATAACACTTGGTCTAACTCGCTGACTCTTACTAGAGGCGTGCCGCAAGGGTCTATTCTTGGCCCTCTACTTTTTTCTATATATGCAAATGATTTGCCCGATCAGCTTTCATACTGCAAATTACATATGTACGCGGATGATGTCCAATTGTTTTTGAGTAGTCCAGTGCAATTAATCGCAGATGCTATTACGAAAATTAATTATGATCTTGATAAAGTATATATATGGGCGACAGCAAATGGACTTTGTCTCAATCCGCTGAAATCAAAATGTCTGATAATTCACCGCCAAAGAACTGTGCCAGTTATCGAAAACGAAATTCTTATTAACGGAGGAAGAATTGAAATCGTAGAGTCGGCTAAAAACCTTGGCATTATCTTCAACAGATATTTAACATGGACCAACCATATAAACTCACTTGTTGGTCAAACCTATGCCAAGTTAAGAGCTCTATGGTCAACACAGTTTTTTACGCCTTTAAAAGTCAGAATATTAATTGCAAAGTCGTACCTCATCCCCGGTTTAATTTACGGCTGTGAACTCTTCGAAAATTGTGATACTACTAGCAAACGCAAGCTAATAGTTTTGTATAATAATATCATCAGATATGTCTACGGATTGAGAAGGTTTGATCGGGTCTCATCTTTTGCCATTAAACTTTATGGCATATCTTTTGAGAACCTTTTAAAAATAAGGGTACTTTTATTTTACCATAAAATTATTTATACCAAAAATCCACTATACCTTTATGAATTTATACGATTTGCCATATCCCCTAGAGGTAAAAAGACAATTATACCAAGGCATCGATACCATGTATCTGAATGGCATTTTTATATAAATGCCTCACGTCTTTGGAGACATCTTCCAGATAACCAACAGCTCAACAGCAACGCAAACAGTTTTAAACAATTTCTTCTAAATTTTTTTTTGCATAATTTGATTTATATTTATATAACTTTATTTTTACACTTTTTTGTTAAAGCATTTGTGATGATAGAACAATATATTAGAAAGTAGTTTTAATTTTATTTTTGTTCTTTTTTATTGTTATTTACGTGTATGAGTATCTTAAATTTAATTTTTTCTTTTTTTATATTTAACTTGCAATATTATTTTTTACCCAAACTGCTTTCCTGTACTTTAACTATAAGATTTAATCTTGTTGTACAGGATATGTGAATGTAAATAAATAAATAAATAAATAAATAAATTGCTTTGACATCGATAAAACTAATTAATATAAACGAAATATTTACCTATCTTAGTTGTTTTAAACAAATTACAGTGCACTCGCGATAATGTGAACTAATTAAAACCGGGAGTGTTCACGTTCTGAGATGTTCACCTTTCCGAATGCCAAAAATTTAAGGCAAAATGTATCAATAATGCCATAAGTTAGACTAATTATACGTATTAAAATAATAATTGACATTTTATTAGAATAAAAGAAGTAAATGATTTATTAAGAAAATTATTTACATACATTTGTATGAAGATTTATGTAAAAATACTATATATGTAAATACGAAAAAACAACCTTTCAGCAATAAGTAAAAATAGCAACTAAAATAGATTCTATGTATCTTCTGTCCTTAATGCAGTGAAACAGTTAAAATAGGGGAATCCCAAAACTTAGAAAAAATTTAATTTTTAACGTATTTACGCATTTCCAACTAACACATTGACTTTTTTTCTGTTCACATTATAGGGCTTTCGTACTTTGTTCACCTTTTAGAGTAGTCAATGTAAAATAAAATGTGTTCACATTAAGCGGGTGTTCACGTAATGCAGTGTTCACATTATCGCGAGTGCACTGTACATTATTTATGTTATACTACGTTTTTGGACGTGTTTTGAAACAAAACATGTTTTGTAAATTTATTCAGCAAATCACATGTTTTTCTCAAACACGTTAGTGGAAACATAGTATAAATTTAAAAAAAAAAAATCATAAATGATCGAGAACCTTTTTTTTGAAAAACTAAATATATTTTTTTAAATATAAAAACTTTATATACAACGTTGTTTTTCGTAAAATATAAAAAATTCTCCTTAAAATGTGTACAATAATTTCGTAACTCAGTGTATTTTACGTAAGATTCACTTGCTGCGAACAACAAACCTTTTTCGTAAAGTATAAAATATACATCGTAAAATGCAGAGAAAAATTTCGCATTTTCTTATATTGTACGAACAATTTTCGTGGTGCGAAACAACGAAATTCTTTCGTAAAACACAAAAAGAAATTCGTAAAATACACACAAAAATTTTGTAGATTTCGCATATTTTACAAAAGATTTTCGTGGTGAGAAATAGCGAAATATTTAGTACAATGTTCGAAAGGTTTCGTATATATTACGTATGGATTTTTTCAGTCTACCAAATATTTTAAAAATGTTCACATATATGTATGATTTTTAAAATAATATGAAAAACTTCGTTAAAACATACAAAACTTTAGTGCAGTGCTCAGAAAAACTGGTCATACGAGGGCGGATTAATAAGTCCGTGACTTTTCGAACTTCCCTCGTAGTTATATGAAATGAAACACTGCTTCCATCAAGTACCACCTGTTAATAGACTACTTCCAAATTTTGAAGTTCCGTCATTTACTTTGCGTTTAACAGCTGTTCAAAACATACAACCTCGTGGATTTTTTTAAAAATGGAAAAAAGTGAATTTCATTAAACATTATTTTTTTCGAAAAAAAACCGTCAATCAAACCAGAACTAATAAATACTATGGGGACTTTGCACCATCGATTTCAATGGTAAATAAGTGGTTTACTGATTTTCCACGATATGGTGTTGGCCGATCGAAGAGTAAAAGTGCGTGAGATTGTTAATGCCATAGGCATTTCATGTGGCAGTGTGGTTTTTGATTTTAAATGATCAGTTGGGTTAAAGAAAGCTGTCTGCCTCGTTTGCTCTCAATTGACCATAAACGTAATCGTGTGACAACTTCAAAGGATTGTTTGGAGTTGTTTAAATGCAATTCGAATGAGTTTTTGCGGCGTTTTGTAACTGTGGATGAAACATGGATCCATTACAACAATTCGGAGGCCAGCCGGTTCACCCGGAGAACTCCGAAGAAGGCCAAGGTAAGTTTGTCGGCCAATAATTTGATGGCAACAGTTTTTGGGGTGCACGCGGGATAATCCACATCGATTACCTTCAAAAGGAAAAAACAACAAACGGCGAATATTATGCCAACTTATTGGACCGATTTAACGAGGATTTAAAAAAACTACCCCATATGGCCAAGAAAAAAGTTAATTTTCATCAGGATAATGCACGGGTGCACACGTGTGCAGTCTCAATGGCAAAATTCCATGAATTGGGCTACGAATTGGTACCTCATCCGCCATATTCTCCGGATTTAACCCCCAGTGACTATTTCCTATTTCCAAACCTAAAGAAATGGCACGGTGGAAAGAGATTTAGCTCCAACGATGAAATTATTGATCAAACAAATGCCTATTTTATGGGCTTCAAAAAACCCTATTGTTTGGAAGGGATACAAAAATTGGAGAAACGTTGGACTAATTGTATTGAGCTAAAAGGAGATTATGTTGAAAAATAAATTATTTCTTAGCAAAAAAAAACTGTGTTTTATTCAAAAAGTCACAGACTTATTGATCTGCCCTCGTAGGTAAAAAAAAAAAACTGGGTAAGCCATTAAAATTGGCGTGGCCATAATATTTAGGATCAATGGTCGGTACTCTTGCTTTCGATTTTAGAGGTCAATTTTGTAGCGCTGTGATACAACTAAAATCGAATCGAAATTTTTCGGAATGACTCAGCAAATAAAGTGTAGCAATTTTGTAAAAGATAAGTTTAAGTCTTAGCAGATTTGGAACAGATGATTTATAGTTATATATCTACAAATATTATTACTGTGTATATAAACATACAGAAAAACAGTTAAATTGCTTGTTTTTTTTTAACCAACTGGTTAAATAACAAGACACCAATAATTTTGGACTAAAAAACTGGCTTTGGTGTTTGAAAATGGGAGTTTTTCTTAATGCAAAAAAAATGTGAAAAAATGTGTACCATTGAAATTGATCTTTGATATCAGAGTAGTACGTGTGGAAGTTAAAACAAAATAAAATAAAACAAATTTAAAACCACTTGGTGACTGAGGACTTGTAGTATTGCCGATGTTGCTGCATTGGAGTTGAATTTCTGGTTCTGTTGTCTGGTTCAATGGTTGTTAAGAATATAATGTTGCATATTCAAAGATAAACTGCTTTTTTTTGTTCTTTTTGTTGATACCACAAGTGAGTGAGGTAGGTTAGAAATAAATGTGGGCTGGTTTAGGTATTTTTTTTTTTTGGCTTTATAACATGAGCTTCTCAGAAGCCAATTGAGCCGACTCCCTTAGAATAATGTTTAAGAAAATTAATCACAAAGTTAAACGTTTTTCCAAAATTCGCCCAATTAAATATAGGGATTTTTGGATTTTTGGAAGATTTCAATCTATTGAACATTGCAATTCAATTAAAATTTAAACTATTTCAATAGCTTCAAAATGCATTTCAAAAAATGCAATTGCATTAAAAATACTTTTGACATTAAAATACTTTTGACATTATTACAAATAAAATAAGGTCTCGATCGTTCTGATGCGATGAAAAAATTCTGAGATATAGCCGGTTAAAGTTAAACTAGAAGAATATTTTATTGGATTTGCCTCAATTGGCTTTTCAAAATTCTAAAATAATTTTCTGATTACATATTTTTGAAGTTTAAATATTTTTTCTAAAATTTCTTAATATTATCTGTTTTTTTGAAAACTTAAAAGTAAATATTAAAAGTTGTAATAAAGATTTCAAATTATACTAAAAAAAATACATTTTCTTTTAAATTCGAAATATTTCCTTAGCTAAAAAAGTGCATTTGAAAAATGCAATTGCATTAAAAATGCATTCATACATGAAATATATAAATTAAGGAGTCATAGGCAAAAAGTAGACACAAGTATAAACAAAATGAGCATTGGATAGTGAAGATGCGATAAGAAATTTCTGAGATATAGCTGATCAAAGATAGACTACTCACAGAGAAAAAACGGGAATAAGTGACATAAACTTTCGTCCAATGTGACAATTTCATATATATTTATGAAACATTTCATAAACAACAAGAAATATAACGACCTATCATGGTCTCTATGAATTTTTTCTACACAAAAATATTAAAATCCTACTAATACAAAATATCCTTCATAATATATGCGAAACATTTCATAATTATAATGAAATTGATTTTATTTTTTATGAAATGTTTCATAAATACTATGAAACGTTACATTGGACGAAATTGATGAAACATTTCATATTGTGTAGTATTCAATTTGTCTCAATTGGCTTCTAAAAAATCGAAAATAATTTTCTGAGTAAATTGTTTTTAAGTTTTAATATTTTTCTAAAATTTCTCAAATTTGTTGTTTTTGGAAAGTAAAAAGTAAATATTGGAAGTTGTAGTAAAGATTTTAAATAATAATAATAAAAAAAAATTTTAAAGTTCGAAATATTGCCTTAGTTAAAAAGTGCATTTTAAAAATGCAATTGCATTAAAAATGCATTTATACATGAAATGTATAATTTAAGGGAACATATGGGTAATTCCACCAAAAGGTCTACCGTGATAAAAAAATTAAAAGTTATTAAAATCACATTAATATAATATATTATTATACAAAACTATTCTAATTTTAATAAAAATGAAAAAATTTCACATGTATTTACTCAACAGTTTACGAAAAACAATTGCAAAGTGGCAAATTGTAGTTTTGGATAATTTTCACATTTTCATCGCACATTTTTTTTTAAATTTCCTTCGTAAAGAGAGGCTTATAAAAAAAGAGGCTTATTATAAATAATCTTTCTAAGAGCATAAGTAATCTTAAATAGAAGAGACGAATCCAAAGGAATGAAGAATAACGGTACTTTTTGGCTTATCTCTACTACAAATTCTATTGCCATGTTCGACACCGTAAGGAAGCATTAGTTATCAGTAGACCAGAAATATTCAAACAAAGTGCATCAAAGTAGTGGTACAAATAGCATTTGAAGTTAATAACAATATAAGAAAAAAATCGGGTTGAAAAATTATATACACAATTTTCGGTAGCGAATTAAAGTTTGTCACGTTCGACACCGTAAGTGTAAATTTGGTTTTGATATGTACGCATAAATAGAGAGATTTCGGGGTTTTACGAATTTCATCATCGGTAAACAGCCCATTTAATTCGAAAAAAAAAATTAAAGTATGTAGAGCATTGTACGCTGTGCCCGAATTTGAAATTCATGAAGTCGAAATCTCTCCACCATAATGTATATAGTTATATAGATGTGTTTATATCAAGACAAAATAGACAATCGTATAGCCTTATCAAAAATCGTTGGCACTTTATGAGACCTCATGTACGAACTTCAAGCACAGCTGTCTTCATTTAAGTTTCATTTTTTTGTTAAAAGAATGGAAATCAAGAAAGGATTACAGCCTTTCGAGCTAGTAGTTGAAATCGATTTCGCAGAAAATTACCGAAATTTTCACCTGTGTGACTTGGTTTTTGGGAGAGGCAATGTCTTTCGCCAGCAAAGACGATGTTTTTTGTTTTTTGATGAATCTTTTATCGGAGTTTAAAGTCCTGTATGGTAGCCATCCAAAATTTACATATTTTCTGACGGATGCGGTCGCAGTTTAAAAACAAATACATTTTATCGAGCCTTCCTGACTTATGCAAAAAATAGAATGCAACTTTATGCAATGGAATTTTTTCGCAACATCGCATAGAAAAGATGCTGTTGACGGAGTGGGTGCGGTTTTAAAAAGGAAGGTTTGGCAAATAACAAAGTGTAAAAATGTGGTTTTATCGGACGCTCAATCGTTTTTTGAATGTACACCAAATAACATTCACGGTATACAACTATATTTCATATCATCAGAGCAAATAGAGAAGGAGTCCCTAATATTAAATGAAAAGTGGAAAAGTGTAAGAAGCATTCCAGGTATCCCGACTGCACAGCATTTCTTGCGATGGTCGCCAAATAGAAGCAGCTGCTACTGAATATTCTTAAAAAAAAAAACAAACAATTTAATGTAATACATTTTTAATTTTTTCATAGATTTAAGAATTTTCTTTAAATATATAATTTAAAATCAAATACACATACAGTTCTATATATATATATAGAGACAGTCAAAGAAAAAAATGTCACGTTCGACATGTCACGTTCGAACCAACCTAAAAATTAAATATAAAAAAAAACTACCCATGATAATTCTATCAAATAAAGAGGATTCGAAAACTTTGTTATTTTTTAACATTTTAAAATTTTCATCTATAGCATATCATGTTTAATTTCGCTCATTCTCATGTCTTTAAAGATGTTCACGGAATCTACTTCTGTTTTTGTCGCGTTCGAACCGCTCCCTTTTTTGTCCTTATTTTGTAATCAATATTTCGCTGAAAAAAGACTAAACCACAAGTGATAGTACTATTAAGGATCTGTACGATTATGTAAAAGATGAATCTAAAATATGTTTTATTCTGAACTTTTTTTCGCTTTGAATGTGTACAACGGTCATGTTCGACACCGTGGAATTGCCGATATGCAAAAATTAGACAATGGTGCAATCAAAATTAACCCTGAATCCTTCATATGCGTTAAGAAATAGCTGAGATATAGCCGATCAAAGTTAGCATAGTATTAAATTGGTCTCAATTGGCTTCCGAAAAATCTAAAATAATTTTCTGAATATTTTTTATTAATTTCAATATTTTCTTAAAATTCTCAAAAATATCTGTTTTTTAGCAACTAAAAAGTGAATATTGGAGGTTGTAGTAAAAATTCTCAATTTTTACTATTTAATATTTCTTTAAAGTTGCACATATTTGAACTACAAAAATGCATTTTAAAAATGCAATTGCATTAAATGTGCATTTATACATAAAATATACAAAAATTAGACACTAGAACCAATAAAATGTGCCCTGGATTGGCCAGATGCGATAAGAAATTACTAAGATATAGATAATCAAAAATATGCTAGTATTGGATTTGGCTCACTTGACTTCGGTACAAAAAAAAAAGGCAAATTAATGCAGAATGATTTTGAACATAAAAAGTTCGTGATAAATACAGTAATCCCTCGCAATAAATTAAAACGGAAATATGAAGAAATTGGATTTGGATCTTCTGGCATATGAGAAGCTCACATAATGAAAAAAAAATGCTGGGAGAATAAACAAGTTCACAATGAATGATATAGTTAAATTAAAATAGATAAATGTATTTGATTTTGTATTGAAAGTGTAGACTAAACGCAGTTATATAAACACGTGACATGAATAGCAAAATTCATTGAAAAACAAAAAACATTTTCTAAATATTTGATCCATAACGATAAGTGTGACCCTTGGTTCATTACATCCTTCACCCCCCCCCCCCCCCACTTTATTGCAAATGGTTCTAAATGGATGAAACGAAAAACATTAAGTCCTTGTAATCATACTGAAATATTTATTGGTATATAAAATTAACTTAAATAATATTTTTTTTTTTGTTTTATTAATTAATAATCATATAATTACAAATAATATACTATTACCCTAACCGAGCACTAGCTACTATGGCCTTCGGCGCGTTGTAGCGAAAACAGACCAGTGCCTCTGGTGGGAATCGAACCCACGACTCCCGCACTGATAAGCCAGCACGGTACCAACTAGCCTACCTAATCTTATATAATCTGATTTTAATTCAGATTCAGTTAATTTAATATAGTTAAGTATGACAATACAATTTTATTTGCCACTGTAACTTTTCGTAAAACGGCGTATTTATTTGTATCTTACAATATGTTATATATACCATAATATCAATTTTTTCTTGCATCATATTAATTATTTTCCATTTGCTTAGAATTTCTAGAAGTTTCTTTTTTACAGGGAGCTATACTTAGTTATATACAAATGAACATAGAAAGCATTTTTAACATGGTACCATATAAAATTTTACATGATTTTCTGTAAAATCATTTTTAATTATATATTATACTGTGCCAAAAACTTCCGAGCATATCTATACCCAGGTAGAAAAATACAATCTTTAAAACGTTTTAAAAGCATTTTTCATGATGGTACAAGCGTTTTCAGAACATACCAAATTACAAATTTAAAGCGTTTTGAGAATGTGCAAAATGATACCCAAATTTACGGTCTGAGGATGGTATTTTATAACGTTCTCAAAACATTGCAAAACAAAATTTTTGAAATGCTTTTTCAATCGTTAAATAAGTATTTGCAGAACATTTTGGCTTACAGTTATTAAGCGTTATGAAAACGACCCAAATGATAACCGCTTTGAGGGTTGTAATTTTGAACATTGTCAAAACGCTCGAAAGGCAAATTATAAAGATCTTTATGAATTGTTCATAAATACCACAAATAATGAAACATGTAAAATATGATTAAAATAATATAAATAAAGTAACAAAACATTGTAATTTTAAATAGTTTAACTAGCGTTTTATTAAGTTTTGAAAAAGTCCTCTAAAATATTGCTTTATCTGTCCTCAAATATAGTGCTTTATAAAAGATATACAAGGACTATACACTTTATAGAGTCGCTACATTATGGGCTGGCCATATTGAGTGATTTATTGAACTCGGTTCATGAAGAGAAAAGCATATAAAAAAATTGCATAAGAAACCGAGTTCGCATATAGATAGACACCTTATGACAGTGTTGTTTTTTAATCAGTAAAATATTTTGTAAAAAAAAAAGTATTTCTAAAGTACTATTGGCAAATGTTAGAAAAACGCTTTAACGCAATGGTTTACATTGGTTTTATTTTATAAACCGTTGTAAATTTTGTACGATAAGAACTTCTAAAGTACTTTTTACAACGTTGGAAAAACGCTTTGAACCAATGTTTTTACAGTGTTTTTATTTCACAAATATTTGTAAAAAGTATTCCTAAAATACTTTGTCCGAACGTTCAAATAGCAATCCAAAATAATGTTTTTTAAATGCTTTTTTTTCGTATTATTTGCAATTATCGCTTTGGAAACGCTTTTATTTTAGTACCATCAAAAACAAACGTTTTGAAAACTCTTCGTTTTTTGTACCATCCCAAATTTCTACCTGGGTAAACTACATATGGTACATATAAATATGTATGGGAACATACTTATTAATATGACTTTATATATGGCGGCATATTTGAAATTGTTAACTAAAAGTTATACATAATTATGTCCACACAAATATAGTACCACGCTTGACTATATATAAACATATTTGTCTATATAATATTATATAATTTTCTATAAAACTTTTTTTACTCGGGTTGATAAAAATAATTAATTTATGTAATGTGATCCACATAGGCTTAATGTTTCCATTTTTGACTAAATAAACGTACTAAACTAACAAACAAGCGCAATCTTTGATCGTATCGATCTTACTTTTAAGGTTTAAAAAGGAGGGCTCAAAAATGGCCCAGCAACTAAACATATACCGCTTTAATTTATTTTTTTGGTAAATCGTTTTATAGATCTTGAAAACAATTTTAATTTGATACCAATTTTGAATATTTTCATCGGAATAAATGTGAAAAAAAACGAAAAAAAAATAAACTGGAGCCATTTTTACCCGACTTTTTACCCGTTAAAAATAAGTTTGTTTCGATAAATAGTTGCGCTAGTTTGTATTACCCTTATAATATATCCAAATTTAATTAAAATCTGAGCGAAATTATTCTATAAATTTCCTAGTGGGTATTTTTTCAATGGATGCGCAAGTTTAATATTGGCTGTTTCAATATTTTAACATACACAAAAAGTTCAATTTTCTACTTTCTTACAATACTTGGGATCCTGATCGCAAAATAAATTCTAAAATTATTCATATTATAACGTATGCAAAATGTCTTACACTACCAGAAATTTTTTTATAAAAATAAGTCCATTATAAATTTGTAATATTTTCAAAATTTTCAGGTTTTCTAAGTCTGAGAGTTTTATAATAGCAATCTTAGAGTTTGATAAAAAAAGTTTCAGTATAAAAAATCTTAAGCTTAAAATAACACTGCGCAACTCGAAAAATAAAACAAGAGTAACTATCATTGATCCTAAATATTTCTGCCAAATAATTCAGCCAAAAAAGTTAGTATTTGCGAAAGTTATTTTAACAAACACTCTCATTACAATGAATGTCTACAATATATTCCAATTTTAAATGTTTAAGTTTAAAAGAACAATGAAAATTTTTGAATCATATGTGAGTGTTGAAAATGTTTTCAAAAATGTTCAATTAAGCTCATAAATACAAGACAATTATGATTCATTTATGACTCAGAAATTTGAGCGCTTGGAAAATTATCACATTTTAGAGTGTTTTATAAATCTGAATTTCTGAAATGCTTAGAAATTTTTTGACTGGGAATTATTTAAACATATTTTAATTGCAACTGCGGTTTTATAAAATTTACAACTGCAAAAGCAAAAATTTAACAAATTTTAAAACAAAGTTTTGACAGCAATTCTAACGCTGCCAAGATATATTTATAAGGTAGGCTTAGTAGCCCAACTGTTTATCTTCCTTTTACCTGGTTTTGACATTTCTTACATGGTTTTGACAGTACAAAGACTGTATCTTGAGTATTTTGAAATGTCAAAACCCTGTTGTTTTTGTATTGTTTGTAGTTGTTTGTTGTAGTTGTTGTTCTAGTAAGACTACCTATATAAATATATCTTGAACGCTGCCTATTTAAATGTTATAGTTTTAACGGAAAAAGCTAAGAGCTTTTAAAAAGGAAACGAAAACTGGGTAGTTTTAACTCTTCTAGACTTTAAAACATATAATATACTTTATTAGTGTTTCAAAAAAGAAACGGTCAAGTCCTGCCAGGTGTTATCATTTTAGGGTTGGCAAAGCACTTATTTTATCATTAAAAAAGCACTTTATTGGAAAGTTCTACCAATGCTTTGCCAACGTTTTAAAATTATGTTTTTGGTACTAGCAAAGCGCTCATTGCCAGTGCTCTGCCAACGTTTAAAAAAATTAACGGCCAAGCTTTGCCGGTGTTATCATTTTGGGGTTGGCAAAGCACTTAAATCTTCAGAAATCCAACGCTTTGCCAACGCTCATACCACCGTTGAAAGCACTGGGCCAATGCTTTGCCGTTCGTATTTTTCTGGATGGGTATGTTCTTTTGATTAAAATTTACCGAAAATATTTTAGAAATCACAAAAAAACATTTAAGTTTAAATAGTACTATGTTCGTGTTAAAACTCCTTATTCTTAATAATTTACATTAAAATTATTGAGTTTTACGATAGTGTCATTTTCCGAATATAGCCATGTCTAGCCATTTTTCTCCGTAATCTAGCCATTTTTACACTTCAAGAGTTGGCAACCTTGTTCATGACTACAATTACATATAACGGTAAACAAAGAATAGCAAGTAAAGAAAAATTAAAGAATTATTTTTATTTTTTATGCAGTTTAATCAATTTGCACTAAAGTTCGGCGTGGTTCATATCTAATAGACTTGGGCAATCTAGTTCGTTTGAGTGAGCGCTATTTCTAGTTCGATTGAATTAAATGAATTAGGTCTCTCTTTTAGTTCAATTGATCTTCGAAAATTTCGTTCCATCTTTTGTTAGATCGTTTGTATGATAATTTTTAAGCGAATTATTCATATTAGACACCACTTTTTAACATTAAAAAAATTTAACTGGCAACATTGAAAAAAAAAACAAAATTAAACTCCAAAGCAACATAAAGAAAATATATATTACTCAAATACCAAATAAGAACGAAAAGAGCGAAATACCGAAAAGAGCTGAAGATTGCGAACTAGCTATCGTTTTACAGATCTCAAAATGTGATATCAATAATTAACTTTAACCCACCCTAACTTTTTTTTAAGAGCTAACCTAAAAAAACGGCGAACGCCATTCGATTCAGCACAGTCGATTTAGTTTAACCCACCGGGTGCCCCGTTTGTCGGGTTTTTCAACTAGCATAGTGTAATTTTTTCAGTATTATAGAGAATTTAATATGCTTATATGGTCGTAATTCCTGTATTATTGTGGGAGACTTCAATATTGACTTTTTAATGAATTCTTCGTGTGGGTTTTCTAATTTACTTGAATCTTATGATTTTAAAAAGTTGTCATACGCTAGTGACTCGACCAATGTCTGGGACGTCTATTGACAATGTCTTCAGTAATTTTTTTAATACACTTTTTGTTGATGTTATTGAATCCGATTTATCAGATCATAATATGATATCTTGTAAGATAAAAAATATGTCCGGTCCTGTAATTCTGTTGAAGTTATTCAGAAATTTTGTGATTATAACAAATTAAAGGAATATCTTCAAAATAATGATTTAATTCAGAACTCTGGTAATCCATCGAATGATACATCAAATTTAATAAAATACCTGTCTGATGCTAATACAAATTCTACTGTTGTAAAATCATCAAAAAAGTTATTAAAAAATGAAATAGCCCCTTGGATGAACAAAGATCATCAAAATTTGATTTTATTAAAAGAAATATTTTAAAACAAAGAAGAAGAAGACCGGGTAATGTTCATCTACATAACAGATAAAAAAGAATAAGCAAAGTAATAAAAGTGCATGTCGAGAGTCGATGAAAAATTATTATCATGATAATATCTGTAATATTCAACAGGATCCCAAGAAATGTTGGAGATTTTTAAACCAAAGCTTAGGAAGGAGCATAAAAAATCAAATTAACTTAAAAATTCTTTTGGTGAACTAATAAATGATGATATAATAAAATGTGCACGTCTAAATCAATATTTTCTGCAAATTCCTAAAACTATGAAAGAAAACATTATTACTTACCCCACAGACTCGTTTAACAATCTTAGAACCATAAGCCGTCATAATAGCAGATTCCATTTTAATGTTATAACGATCGAAGAAATTTTACAAAAAAATTTCAAATCTATCCGTAACCAAAAGCTCTGGTCATGATAACTTGTCCCCAAGATATTTTTAAAGTGCAGTCAAGAAATTGCACCGCATTTATTTAATATTTTTCAGAGTATTGTAGAAACTTCAGAATATCCAAATATTTTAAAAATTTCAAAAGTTCTCTCCATTTCCGAAGGAAGTAAATGCTAATGTCGAGGAGAAATATAGACCTATTGCGTTATTATCCATAATTGACAAAATTTTTGAGAAATAATTCATCAACAAGTGCTAACGTACTTTGAAAATAACAAACTAATTATGAATGTCAGTATGGTTTCAGTAAAGGAAGTGGAACTGAGAATGCAGTGGTAAATGTTGTTAACTATATATGTAAAGGATTTAAAGCTGTGGCAGGTATTTTCTATGACTTTTCTAAGCCTTTGACCTCGTAGATCATAATATAATGTTACAAAAATTGGAATATTATGGAATCGTGGGTAGAGAGTTGAATCTTTTTAAGAGTTATTTAACAAATAGAAAGCAATTCGTTGAAATAAATAGCAAAGTTTTCTTGGTGATGTTGAGCATGGTGTGCCGCAAGGCAGTGTTTTGGGTCCACTTTTATTTACAATTTATGTGAATGATATTATAAATCTTGGACTTTCCGGAAAGATTTATATGTATGCTGATGATATATCCTTGTTTTATCCATATAAACATGAAACTGCATTAAAAGCATACATGGAAAGAGATGCAGCATTAATTTTTGAATATTCGATTCTAAACAAATTGGTTATAAATACAAAGAAAACTAAAGTTCTAAGATTTAAACCCTACCTAAATAACAACGCTGGTAGTTTTAGAATATATGTGGATGGTGAAGAAGTGTTTGAAAGTCAGTCGATAAGGTATTTGGGAGTGGAATTACAAAATAATTTGTCGTGGAATATGCACATTCAAAATTTGAAATCGAGAATATCTCCAGTTATTGGATTGTTGTACAAATTTAAAAATAAATTTAATGAAAAAACAAAACTATTACTTATCAATAATTAATTCAAAGCCATTTAAATTATCTAGTATTGGTATATGGTTCTAAAAATAATACTGAACTTAAAGCTTTGCAAAGAGTACAAAACAAAGCATTAAAAACGGTTTATAATTTACCAATAATGTATTCCACACTTTCATTATACAAAAATGTTTCAAAAATATTTTACCTATATATGGGCTTTATAAAAAGCAATTGCTAGTGTTTATATTTAAAGCATTGCAGAATATTGGCCACAACTCTATATCTTTTGGAATAAATCAAACAGCCATCAACACACGAAGTAACTCAATTTAAGAGTGACAAGATGTAGACTCGAAACCACAAAGCAGAGAATGGAATATATTGGGTGCATGGAGTATAATAACTTACCGCAAAATATAAGAAATATTTCAAGTATTTCAGCTTTTAAATCCTCTTAAAAGAGCATTTGTTAAACAATTTGGAAATGCTTTCAATGTTATAATTTTATATAAAAACAAAAAAAAAAATTAATGTAAACTTTAAATGAAATTTTGAATATTATTAATTTATTACTTGATAAAATTTAATGCCAACTCGCCTCAACAATGTCATATGACGCAGAGGCAAACTTAATTTTGTAATAAGCTTTTTGTAAATAAATTAATAAACTAAAAAAAAAAAAAAAAAAAAAAAAGCTCACTAGTTCAAATTAAAGACTTGTTCAATTGAGCTAGGTCGTTCGCGAACTATACACGTCAAATATCTAAGTGATTTTGAAAAAGAGCAAATTTTAGCCCATTTCAAAAATGGCATAATCGACCATAACTTGGCTCTTAAAGGATTGCCAGAGAATTACTCGCCAAAAGCTGATCGACTTGAAAGGAATTTACAAACCAACTACTTTAAAAACGTATGTCAATAATCGCTGTTGTTGGTAGGACGGTTTAAACACAAATTTCTTTTAAAGGTGATTTTTTCTGATGAGAAAAAGTTCAACCTTGATAGTCCAGATGGTTTTAACAACTATTGGGGGTATTATGTAAGGAACTACTATATTTCTCTACTAACTAAATTACGGAGGAGGATCGTCAATGGTTTAGGTCGATTTTTGTTTCGATGTTATGGTTGATTTGGCATTCATTTCCAAGCACCAGAATGAATTCTTCTAAGTACATTACAGTATTAGAAGAGAAATCGGTGTCATCTATTGAAAATAGCAACGAAGAATAATTAATTACCGAACAAGAAAATGTCTCATTAAATGTAAGTCGTCCGGCGAGATGGAATGAATATCATCAAAAAATATATGTGTATTGGAATGGCCCGCATGTTCTCCGGTTCAAACCCTCATTGAGACTATTTGTGGAGTATTAAACCGTATGAAAGCATTTTTCTTCTAAAAGAAGCAGTTATTAATGGAGGAGATCTATAATGAAAGATTTTCGAATAAATCTGGCAGACAGTATATCTGATCGAATTTTCGAGTTGATTCAAAAAATGAAGAACTCAAAAAAAAAAAAAAATATTGCTATTGGGATTTTGTTTATTTTGCTTTTTTAGTAAAGATCGAAATTCTGAACTAAAAAAAGTTGTTCCGGCAAATGTTTGTTAACAAAATTGGTAAATGGTGGACAAAAACTGTTGTCGGTTGAGCTAAACCAAGTTTAACTAACATCCCAACAACTAGGCCTAAGTTAAGTATATTTATTAGGCTTTGTTTTCAAAACAATTTTTGTTTTTGATTTTGAGGTAGAATACCTTTTAGAAGCTCTGCATCAAAAAATAATGGCGTAGTTATTTTTTTTTAAATTCGAACACTTTTCCCTGCATATCTGCAGCTAAAAACTCTGATTTTGTGCATCATTTTCAACAGATCAAAAATATATTTCAAATCTGATTTTGTTAAGGAAAAATTAGTAAAAATAAGCGTTATTTGAGATTATCAGGATTGATTAAATCAAGAGAAACTAGCACACTTAACTTATTGTCGTTCTCACAACTTTTAATAGCATCAGTTAAATTTAGCAAAAGCGGTGTAGTATTAAATCCTCGGCGAAAAGCATACTGAGAATCAAAAATTGCATTCGTGGTAGAGATAAGGCATTTGATCCTTATAATATGTTTTTTTTTTTTTTTTGTTTGCTAAATTTTTACCTTCACGTGATGGGCAAAATCATGTATTAATAATGGAAATCGCTTTCTTAGGTCATTTTGAAACAAAAACCTCCCGCATAAAGTGCATTTCCTTAAAAATCCATTTTTTTCATTTTTTACTTATGGTGTTCATTATTTTGCGAATTTTGATGTCTATATCGCGAAACAACGCTTTAATCTGTTTGATCACAATCCGCGAAACACGTCAAATTTGAAAACGTTTGTGTACTTTAAGTTGGATATGCATCGTTATTGTCTAATTACGTTCAATTTTTGCTAAATATTAATTTTTAGTTTAATTAAATAAAAAAAGGATTATGCGGAAAACTTTTTGAAAACCGCGAAAAATAAAATTACTTTATATTTCTATGTGCTAGTATAAGTCTAGGGTAGCTAAAACTTGATAAATGTAAAAGAAGTAAAAAAGTTTCAACTTCTAATAACCCGATTAAAATTAATATGATGCTTTATATAATCATACGAAATTTAATATGAGTCTTAATACAGTTTTATCCGAGAAATGGGCATAATAATTAAATAACATCCGAATAATGACGCGATACAATTTAATACGATTTTATATAGCGGTATAAATTTATATCTATCCAGTTTTTGATTTTAAAATGTCATGAAAATTTGAAATATCTATTAATCCTTTTAGACTTAAGTCGCTTGCAAAAGGTTTACAACTTTATAATTTGTAACAAATTCCATAGCATTTGAAAATTTTATTTAAAATAAAATTGTATTTTTTAAATATGATATAATATCAAAATTGTAATATACTTGTTATTTGAATACTTTATTCTTGATATTGTTTGTAAAGAAAATCTAGTTTCTATGTTTTATAATGTTTGTCAAAGAAAAAAAAGAAAGAATAAATTAGTTTTGAAAAAAGCAAATTACAATTCAGGTGTGGGGTTAAGAAAAAAAAATGGATTTACGGCCAACAAGACAAAGAATTATTAATACTTTGGTGGATGCAGGAATATCATTTCCTGAATCAGCTACAATGAGTCAATTAAGAAGCCTTTATGAAGCCATAAATCCAAATGAAATTGGTGTATCAATCACCGACCTGAACGAAAATGATTCTGGTGTAATCTCTTCCGATGCTGTTAATTCTTCTGCTGCTGTTACTACTTCCGGTTCAATATCTTCCGGTGCAATTACTTCTGCTGGTATTACTTCCGTTGCGTCTTCCGATATAATTACTGTTACAACGTCTTCAAATATGTTTCCTTCCGTTACAACATTTCCCGTTTTGTCAACCATTTCCGTTGATTCTATAGAAAGACCATTGATTGCTTTCGATTCTTCCGGTGCAATCTCAGCTACATCAAATGTCACATCAAGATCTAACATACAAACTACATTTGCTTCATCTGATCTGTCAAGTGGTGGTACTACATTTTCCAATTCTCAACCAATTTACTCTACAGCTAATTTACAATACCCATCAAGTCAAGAATCTCAAGAATTAGAAAATCAAATTAAAATTCTAAGAATGCGCTGTGAAATGATGAATCTTCAAAAACAGCTTTTAGAATTGGAAGGAAATGTTAATGTTAATAAAAGATGTAAAATTAATTATGAAGAATTGGATAAAATGGTTCCCAAATTTATTGGTAATGACAATCAAGATATTTGCAAATGGTTTTCCCAATTCGAGGGATATGCTTTGAATTTTACTGATCAAGAACGATTGATGTGTCTGAAATGGTTGTTACAGGGTACAGCACGCGAGTATATGGAAATTTCATCTTCTTTACAATACAACGATTTAAAAGTATCTTTACTTCAGATTTTCAAAAGAACAATTACTCGAGAAGAAGTTTACCATAAGTTACGTTCGCGCGTACTAAAGCCATCGGAATCGTGTATCAATTACATAATATCAATGCAAACTATTGCATCTCAAGCTGATATCGGGGGTCAAGAATTAGTTGATATTATAATTGATGGTATGCAAGACAGTTCAAATAATGTTTCTTTGCTATATGGATCAACTACTGTAAATGAATTAATTCGGTGCATAGACAGGTATGAAAAACGTCGTATTAAGAATAATCCTGATGTCAAAATCGGAAAAAAACAATCCAAGGAGAGATGTTCGGTGTTTTAATTGCTCGCAGTTTGGCCATGTTAAAAGTGCATGTCCAATACCAATACGTCCACCGGGCTCTTGTTTTATTTGTCATCAGATGGGACATTTCCATAAGGATTGTCCAAAACGTCAACGTGTTGCTGCATCAGTTTTTCCCGAAACAGTAGATGTTAATGATATTGTAGATCCTATTCAAACGGTGAGTGTGGCATTTATCTTTCTTCTGGGAAAAAATATACTAATTATCTGAATATTTCGTGTTTAATTGATTCTGGTAGCCCGATAAATATCATTTCGAAGTCAGCGGTTCCCAAAAACATCGCATTTTCTGAAAGATTAGCACCGACTGGTTATGTTGGTATTGGAAATCATGATATGAAAATGCATGGTGTCATTTCATGTCTAATTAAATTTCAAAATGTTATTAATTCTGTAAAATTAATTGTTGTTCCGGATAATGATATCCAAATTCCAATGATATTGGGTAGAGATTTTATGACCAAATTTAATATAAAATTAGTTTGTACAAATAATTCAGATAAATCTAACTTATGTATATTTGATTCTACAAGATCGATAAATAAAAAAGCTGAAATTTCTTTGGTGTCTAGAAACATTAATGAAAATTGTGAAAACGCGTTGAACGAAATAGTTAAACCTTCTCTATGTGACGTTAATTTAAATCCACTATTGAGCAAAGTGCAGGTACACGATTTAGAGAATGTAATTAGGAATTTTTACACAGAACCAACAGCTATTATCCGAAAACCTCACAACTACACAATGAAAATTCGGTTGTCAGACGACACTCCTATTCATTGTTCTCCCCGCAGATTATCTGTACGAGATCGTCAGGAAATTCAGAAGATAATCGATGATTTGTTAAGTAGAGGTATTATAAGGCCAAGTAATTCTCCATATGCATCTGCTATTGTCCTGACTAGGAAAAAGTCAGGTGAAACTCGGATGTGTGTGGATTATAGGGCCTTAAACAAGAAGACAATTAGGGATAATTTTCCACTTCCATTGATTGAGGATTGTATTGAATATATGGCGGGTAAAAAATGGTTTACAATAATGGATTTGAAAGACGGATTTTTTCATTTAAAAATGGATAAAGATTCCATACCATACACTTCATTTGTAACTCCTCAAGGACAATACGAATATTTGAAAATGCCTTTCGGATTAAAAAATGCGCCAGCAAATTTCCAACGATTTGTAAACACAATATTTCGTGATTTAATTGATTCTCATAAAATTGTTGTTTATATAGATGACATTTTAATAGCTTCAAAAGATTTCGAATCCCACCTGGCAATATTGACTGAGGTACTTGCACGTGCATATGAAAAAGGATTAGAATTTAAACTAAGTAAATGTAAGTTTGGTTATCAATCTCTGGAATATTTGGGATATTCTGTTAGTTCTTTAGGTATTCAACCAACAGATAGCCATATAAGTTCAATAAAAAATTTGACAATTCCAAAAAACCAAAGAGAATTACAAACTTGTATTGGTCTATTTTCGTATTTTCGACGGTTCGTACCATCTTTTTCTACCATAGCAAGACCGTTGTTAGAATTATTACGAAAGGAAAGGAAATATGATTTTTCTGATGATTGTCTGAATGCTTTCAATGAACTTAAACAGCGGTTAATAAAAAGTCCAATACTTGCAATATATGATCCGAAAAAAGAAACAGAATTACATTGTGATGCAAGTACTCATGGATTTGGAGCTATTCTAATGCAACGTCAAGATGATAAAAAATTTCATCCTGTTATGTTTTTTTCAAAATCTACAACTCCAGCTGAGTCGCGTTATCACAGCTTTGAATTGGAAACTTTAGCTATCATCTATGCATTGCGTCGGTTTCGAGTGTATTTGGAAGGCATTCAATTTACAATTATAACAGATTGCAATTCCCTTACAATGACATTGAACAAAAGACAAGTTAATCCTCGAATTGCTCGATGGGCTTTGGAATTGGAAAACTACAATTATACTATTCAACATCGAAGTGGTGTATCTATGGGTCACGTGGATGCTCTAAGTAGATGTGTGACCGAAAATAATGTATATCCTATTATTTCAAAATGCAATGTAGTAGGGGCTGTAAACTCTAATGAGCTGGATGTGCAGATACAATAAACCCAAAGTCGAGACGAAAATATAGGAAATTTATTACGTAAACTTGAAAATGAAGAAATTGATAACTATGAATTAGTAGATGGACTTGTATTTCGTAAAACTGAGTCAAATCGATTATTGTTATATGTACCTAAGGAAATGGAAGAAAATATAATTAGAATGATTCATGAAAAGATCGGACATCTTGGTGTAGAGAAATGTTATGAAAAGATACGAAATAATTATTGGTTTCCAAACATGAAAGATAAAATAATTTCGTATATAAAAAATTGCATAAAATGTATTATATATTCAGCACCGGCTCGAGTAAATGAACAAAATTTACATAGCATACCAAAGAAACCAATACCGTTTGACACAATACATATTGACCACTTTGGACCATTACCTTCATTAAAATCAAAACGAAAATACATATTAGTAGTTATAGATGCTTTTACGAAATTTGTGAAATTATACCCAGTTAATTCCACTAGTACAAAAGAAATTTGTTGTGCATTTGACAAATATTTTAGTTATTATAGTCGACCCAGACGTATAATTTCAGATAGGGGTTCTTGTTTTACATCCAATGAATTTTCGGAATTTCTTTTAAAAAATAATATTGATCATATCAAAGTGGCAGTTGCATCACCTCAGGCAAATGGTCAAGTTGAACGTGTAAATCGTATTATAAAGGCAGTTTTAAGTAAACTAACTGATCCCATTGATCACTCTGACTGGTCATTAAAATTGTCTCATGTTGAGTTCGCTTTAAATAACACTAAACACAGTTCAACCAAAGATACACCAAGTCAGCTACTTTTTGGTATACACCAGCGTGGAGTGATACTAGATGAACTAACAGAATATTTAGATGAAAAAGTTAATAATGAAAGTAATCGTGACTTGATGTCAAGAAGATTAAAAGCACTTAACTCAATTCAACGTTCACAGAATTATAATGAGTCATATTTTAAAAAACATCACGTTCCCGCAAAAAATTACGGTGTTGGTGAATACGTTGTGGTTTTGAACATTGATAATACTGTTGGTAAAAATAAAAAATTTTGTGAAAAATATCGTGGTCCCTATATTATAGAGAAGGTTTTAGCAAATGATCGTTATGTTATAAAGGACATAGAAAATTGTCAGTTAACGCAAAATTCCATATAAAAGTGTAGTAGAAGCAAAAAAGCTTCGGAAATGGTTGACTCCAAATTAATATTAGCTTAAAATCTTGCCACATCATCTAATAATGTTGAATTAAATTGTATTTTTTTTTTTTTTGAGTTTGATTGTGGTCAATCAATTTGTCAGGTTGGCCGAACTGTAATATACTTGTTATTTGAATACTTTATTCTTGATATTGTTTTGTAAAGAAAATCTAGTTTCTATGTTTTATAATGTTTGTCAAAGAAAAAAAAGAAAGAATAAATTAGTTTTGAAAAAAGCAAATTACAAAATATATATTATTTTGCAATGTCTAGGTATATAAATATAACGTAATTATTAATTGGATTAGTTGTAGCGTATTCTTAATGCAATATACAATTATACGCAACTATATATGACATCATATTAAATTTTTTATACGAAATTAATTTTATATATGAATTTATATAATTACATATGTCCGGTTAAATGCACTGGCAGACAAAACCTTATAAGTGTATATAAAATAATGTATTATTTTATGCAAAAGTTTTAACTCGGGAAATTAAAGATTTATAACCGTCCAAAAAAACGAATTAAAAGCAAATATTTTATATAATTTGCCTGACACTTACAAGGAAGCTTTTCCGATGGGTTCCCTTTGAAATTAATGAAATTGGGATAGGTGATAAAGCAGCAAAAATATATGAAAAACGTATCTATTTTTAAAATTGGTGGTGAAATTAACACATCTTTGTATGAAAATATGTTTAAAGTTTAGGAAATTTAGATTTATTTAAAAAAAAAATGTCTAAAAAAAAAAACTACATCGTTATAACACAAAGACTGGTTTAGCTGCTTGATTTTAAATTGTCGCATTTCAAGGAGCGCCGATAGAAATTTGTTTACATTTAGTCTAAAAAAAAAATTGAGAAAATTTGAGTCACATTGGACCACGTTAACACATTATGCATATCGATCAAAGTTTGAGGCTTAAATTTGTTTCAAAAAACTAAAAAAATATATGAGGTATCGTAATATATATCGTAAAAAAAATACTGAAAACTATGTTACCAGATGCGTGCGTAGCAAACCAAATTTAAATAAAAAGATTAATTTAATTTTGAGTCTTAGTGGTATCTCCATTTTAAAAGATTATGTCAAAATACACAGAAAAAATCATTGTCAAAAAAATTTCAATTAAACTTTTGTTCGATTTCAAACTTACTTTCAATTAACTGTTTAATTGAAAATGAATTTGGTATAAAAAAAATTTTCAGTTTTTATAATAACAACATTGAAACAAATGCAAAAATTTTAAAAAGTCGCCAAAATTAAAAAAATCGTTTAAAGTAGAAAATACGCGTTTCTTTTTATTTGGTGATTTTTGTTAAATTTTTTTCGAATTTTGGCGTTTATTTTGGGAGTTTTTTAAATTTCTGAAATTTGAGGATTGTTTTTTAAATTTTGGCAATTTTTTTCAAATTTTGCGATTTTTTCAAAATGGTGTTGATTTTTTTAAATTTTTGCGATTTTTTTACAATTTTGGTGATTTTTTTAAAATTTTGTAATTTTTCCCAATAGTAAACAATATTCAATTAAATTCTTAATAGATGTGAATAAAACTATAAGTAATTGAAAATAATATTAATTAAATAGATACAAATTATTTTAGTTGTTACTACAATTGCATCAACACGACCGAATTCAGTTAAACTTTTGCTGAATCAACAAATATTTTAATTAAAACTCAATTTTAGTTTTTTCTGTGTAGACATATTTAATTTTTAGTTTGCATTGTCTAAAACAATTTTTTTATTATATTTATATTTTTAAATATTTTCATACTAAATTTATCAAATACATTGTTACTTTCTAACGAATTGTATTAAGTTTTTAAAATTGTCAAATCATTTCGGGGGGCTCTAGCCCCAAGCCCCCCCCCCCCTAGCTACGTGCCTGCCCAGGTATCTCAACAGAAAGACTCGAAACATTCTTAGTAAAACAGGTCTCAGAAATACCAATCACATCAAATACAGAACCACCAATCACACTCTTAATTTGATCAAATTTAGAAGTTCTAAATGCAGGTTTCAAACTGTTACAGTTAATATGAGCAACATTATATATGTTCGCAATTCTGCCTTAAGATATGAGTTGTCACTAACTACCGGACCAAGATTTTCATTAAAAGACATCAAAGTTAAAAATTACGGCTACAGTGGGGAACCAAAAGTAACAAAATGATTGAGCAAAAATATCAGTCAATATATAAAGGGTCCGCCAAATAACTTTTTTTTGTACTCCTGAACCAATTGGACTTTGTATGGCGTCATACCATGGCCTTTATGCAAAATTCGTCTCAATGATGTCTCCGAAATGTTCAATTGATTAAGCAAAAATATCAGTCAATATATAAAGGGTCCGCCAAATAATTTTTTTTTGTACTCCTGAACCAATTGGACTTTGTATGGCGTCATACCATGGTCTTTATGCAAAATTCGTCTCAATGATGTCTCCGAAATGTTCAATTGTTGAGAACGACGGTGAATTGATGTTGATGGCGCTTCACGCACACTTTCTGCCACAGCAGCAATATTCTCGGGTGTACGCACTGTTTTTGGCATTTCACGCTTTGGTTTATCGATGAGGATGCCAGTTTCTTTCACTTTTTTCACAAGATAACGAACATACGGACCATATTCGTTCAGCGGAAGGATAAAACTAATTATCTGTCAAATCAGACATGAGCTAAGTGTTACCATTCACGAAATAAGCACTAGTTGAAAAAAAACTTTAGATGGCGGACCCTTTACATTCTAATACTAATCCTGATAAATATTAGACAGCCAATAAAAGCATCATAAAAAGTTTTAGAGCAAAAAACAATAATTAATTATATTAGTTTACAAAGACTCGATATGATTTAAAAAGTTTTCGGGGAAAGAAATTGTTCAGATTTCAGAAAATTTTTTCGCTATTAAATTTTATAAATTCCAATACATGTTTTTTTAACGGTACGATACATATCCAACTTTTTCTACGAGAACACACACCCGGGATACGTTTGTACATACTAGCTTATTTTGGCTTTTTCTAATGATTCATTGGTCCAATCTCATTATTTTTTTTTTAATGCGTATATTAATATTTTACAAGTTTTTATTTTTTGTTTCATGCAAATATTCTAGCTGATTCAAGAGATATAGGCAAAAATGGTCTCGGGCATGGGATAGTGATATGTTGTGTGTGTTAACGTAGGTGTCGACTTTGGAAGCTCGTAGCTCCTGAACCACTGATCCGAATTGGATCAAATAACCTTTAAAAGATTATAAATTACTTATATTTCCTAGATCTCTATGTCCTAAGTTCAGCCGTTGGTGAATTACAGCACTGCAAAGTTGCAAGTGGATACATTTGTACCCGGGTGTGTGCTCTAGGGTTAAGGAAAATTGGTTGTCTAACGAAAAATGGTTTAGATTTTAAAATAGAGAAATTATTATTCTTAAAAAAAAAAAAACATTAACTCCTTCTTAAGCCAGACATTATAATCATGATCCGGTTTATTTTTTTTTTTTTTTTTTGCAAATTATGTAAATTATAATTTAAAAGATAGTTTAGAGAGAATATATTTGTCTTCCTGCTTGTTTAAAATTTAAAAGCGCAGACTCTAAATATAACAGGATTTATTAAAGTTTGTGTTTGTTTTTTTTTTTTTGTTTTTGTTAAAACCCACTGCAGACAGTCACGATACAGAAAGTTACTACGTAAAAAAAACAGGAGCAAACTAAAAGGGAAGACATTTTCTTTGATTGGGAGTAAAATGCCGATAGAAAAAAAAAAAAAAAAAAAAACACGAGACTGCTAATAATGGCGTACAAAACGATAAGATAAGAGAAATTAAAAAATTTGTTAATAAAAATTACCTTTAAAAAGAAATCCTTTAGTCTTATAAGAAACTCTTATAGTAGACAGTGTTAATATTTGTTTGTGTATAATCCTTTAAATTTGATTTTGCCAACATTGCACTATGTTCTTTATAGATTTACAATTTTTTTTTATTTTGCACTTTTTTTTTAGTCGTTGGACAATTTCATATGGGTTTTTTTTTATATATTTTTTTCTCGTCTGTTTGATTTTGCAGAAATTCAAAAAATCAACCACCAATATTGACAAGGATATAAAATAAAGGATAACACATTTTGCACACCGAGCAAAAAAAAATTATAAGTATTAGCCAGATAAATATAATCAAAGTTGAAAACAGAATTTGCAGAAAAACGGGAAACACGAATAAAAAAAATTCTTTGCAAAAGGAGTGGCGCAGCGTCGCCTTCAGAAATTTTATTTTTTTCTTTTGCAAAAAATGAATTGAAATTTTAGGAATTTTGTTAATTAAAAATACCGGTTTCTTCTTATTTATGCACTTTTTTAGTTTTGTTTTACTTAAGACTGCACAATTTGTAATTCTTTTTTTTTCTTTTCCAATTGGATTTTAAGTTTTTTTATTTTCTTTTTTTCCACTATTTTTATGCTGTACTTTTTAATTCACATTTCATATTGTAATTAATAAGTATAATTACATTTTTAAATTAGTATTGTATTAAATTTTCTTTAATAAAAACTGATATACAAATTGTATAGGTATAGATTTTTTTTTTTTGTATATATTTTAAACGATTGTACATTAAAACATCCGCTAATATCGTCTACACTCGGCGTTTTACAAAACAAAACTGTAGAAAATAACACTTTGCAGAAATTAGAGTTGGTTTATTTGATAGTACTAAAAACTGCAACTGTGTGTAGTTCATACTAACTTGTTTGCCGCTAGTTGTCGCTGGCATTAAAGAATTCAGGGGAAGCAAACACCAAAAAACACTCAAAAAATAAATAGTGTATAATTATTGAAGATCTTACAAAGTTATTACAATGCTGGCACGCCGTTTTGTAGGAAACTCAAATATGTTGTGCAGAATAAAAATTTAGGATATGGATATATCCAACCGTGGCCGAAGAATTAAAAGTGGGCGAATAATTCAGGGCGTTCCTCACAAAAAAAAAATATGACATGCTCTGGAATCAAAAAAATATATTTCTATTTTGGGTTAAAGGGGCCGGGGCTCCTAGGGGCCTCCAGGGATCAGAAACCTTTACGCGTTGTGAGATGCATGCTTCGTGGAGCCTTCTGGGGCCATTTTTAGTAGTGCTAGTATTTTTTTGTTGTTTTTGCAAAATTTACTGTTAAATTAATGAATTTTACATGGAAAATATATTTTTAGCATTTAAAAGATCATATTGTCCATATAAAATTCATTAATTTAACAGCAAACACTGTTTGTTGGGATATATATTGTTTTTACAAATTCTAACACATTTACATGTACTGACATACAAAGTATATCGACTTGTAAAATTATTGTTTTTCAAATAGTTTGATTTTATAATTAGAGTTACTAGATTAGGCAGTTTATGCACTAAGGCAGACAAAAAGATTTTCATAGATTTAATTTTGTCTGTTGTATGAAATGTCTCGGTTTGAGTTAAGCCACTTATGTTTTTCTATTGCAGACAACTGAAGATGCCAATGAAACAATTTTATTGTCTATCATGAAAATGAACAATCCTTTTGAAAAGCAGGAATTAAAATCTAATATGACAATATCAAATAAGATAATTGGACTTGAGCTAGAACTATATTCCAACTAGTGTTAACGACGTCTCCCTCATGTCCCTAAAGTTACCATTTTAGTGTGAGTGTACTATATTTTTCACTAAAAACCAGTGGCGTACCCTTGATTTTGTTGTGGGTGTGGGAGGCATATATATATATTATGTCCAGATAGTTGAAAAGATGATTCCCAAAATATTTTTGATGTAGCATTGACATCACGAGAGCTAGACCGTTTTTAAAAACTAAAACCAAAAAAATTAAATATTTAAGTTCAACTGACGGCATATCTTTCATCCTTTCTAAAATTAATTGGGGTTCTTTTCGTAGGTCACGCCAGTAACAACAATTCCCGTCAGGACCATCCAAATTAATTTTTTTTTTCAACTGAAAAAATTATCTTTTATGCTTTGGGGTGCATTTACTGAAGAATGTTGTTTGGAGTTGCAAATCGTCCCAACTAAAATGAATTTTCAGAGAATGGGAAGGACTGGATCAAGCTCTTCTGAAAGATTAATAAGTTTTATGAAAAATAGAATATTTGATTGCATTAAAGCGAAAGGTGGTATTACAAATTATTGAGATATTGTTATTTTTTTATTATTTTTGTTATTTTTGTAAAATAAATAAAGGAATTAATTGATTATTTTTGTTAAACAAAGACTTTTTTGTTATAGTTGTTGTTTGGCCAATTTTGTAATGTTTTTTTAATATTTATTTAGCTAATAAGACCTTTTTTGTTTTTGTGCTATACAATTTGAACGCTTTAATATGCAATGTTTTGCAATGTAAATGATTTGAATAACAGTGTTTCTAATTAATGGGATTTTTCAGTAATATTATTTAATTTTTAGAAAGAGGATATATTGATTCAAGTTCCACAAAGAGAAGATGATTATAGCATCCACTGTTGAAATTTTATTAAACATTGATTTACAGATTGGCAAATGTGCTATAATTTATGAACGCACTGTATATAATGAAAGTCCTTGATTGATATATACTTAAAAATCAAAACTATAAAAATTTAGATTTTTAAATGACATCATATCCAGGTGTTTAGAAGACTTCCACAAAAATTAGACTTAAAAATCCACAAGTTTTTTTTAATTTAGATTGCAAATTTGTTCATATTAAACGTAAACGAGTTGCATTTTTACTTACATGACGGCATATCTTTCATCCTTTCTAAAATTAAAAACAAAATCATATATAATGAAAGTCCTTGATTGATATATACTTAGAAATCAAAACTATAGAAAGTTAGATTTTCAAATGACATCATTTCCAGCTGTTTAGAAGACTTCCACAAAAATTAGACTTCAAAATCCACAAGTTTTTTAATTTCAATTGCAGATTTCTAATTAAGCTGATATTCGTCAAATTTGTTCATATTAAACGTAAACGAGTTGCATTTTTACTTACATGTTTTCAGAAAATTTGATTATTTTAACAAAAATATGTACTTTTGCGTATAATAAAAAAAAAATTATAAAATTTTTTGAAATTTTGATTTCATATTTATTTTCTTCACATTAATTTAGACTATATTGAAAAATTTTGGTAAGCTACATTGCGTAGGTTAAATAATATATAACTCAATTTAAAATCAACCATAAATTTGTGAGAATTTCTTTTAGATACAAACTACTAGTTCTTAAAAGTTAACCTTTCCTGTTACCTTTAAATGCTCACGAATTTAGCTGAAACTTGTCACTTAAAGTTGTTAGTCATTAAGTAATCGGGGCAACATTCTGCAGATTGCAAAATCCAACGTACATATCAAAGGTTTTTTTTAATACGAGTAACTTTGAATAAATTTTTGGAAAATAAATTCAGTTGTATGATACAAAATTTTATTGAAATCAGTCACTTTTTAAAGTGCGTATTGTGGTTAAGCGGTATTATTATATAAAATGAAAATCTGTATATCTCAAAAAGTCTTCCAAGGATGATTTTGAATTTGAACTTAAACAAAGAGTGGGTAAGGGTAAAATCATTTCGGTGGGGACTCGGGACCCGTTTTTTTTTTTGTCTGCCATTCTAGTCACATATCTAGCAATCATTAGGCCTCAATAGGCTTCGTATTGATCAATGAAATAAAAAAATTATGAAAATGAAAATTATTCAAGTTCGATGCCATACTCTATATTTCTTTATTAGGATATTGTCCTAACAAATAATCTAGAGTTTTTTTGTTTTCAAATTTATTATTTGACCCTTTCAGGAATGTGTTGATATATCTAGGTCGAATAAAACATAATTTTTATTTTTAATAAAAATTATATCAAACTTGAAATAAATTATTTTTAAGCGAATTATTCATGTTAGACACTTCTTTGTAATATAAAAATAAGATTGAGCTGGCAACATTAAAAAAAAAACCAAATTAAGGTACCCATACAGTACATAATATTTTTGTGCTATTTCGCAAAATATTACCTGTCTGTACTTCATATTTGACGGGCTGTACCATATATTGGAAATAATCAAAAAGGTTTGAATTCTTATTGCGCAACCAATAAATGTGAAAAATATTTTACAGTGTGTTGGCCACATTGTACAATTTTTATTCCTTCACCACAGAACAAAACAGTGGTGCCATATTGTGTGCAATAGTATTGTACATTGTGCAATAGTATTGTACATTGTGCAATAGTATTGTACATTGTGCAATAGTATTGTACATTGTGCAATAGTATTGTACATTGTGCAATATTATTGTACATTGTGCAATAGCATTGTACATTGTGCAATAGTATTGTAATATTGCAAGGGTACCTTTAAACTCAAAAGCAACATAAAGAAAAGAAATGTTACTCAAATCAAGATATATTGATATAGGTAGTCTTACTAGAACAACAACTACAACAAACAACTACAAACAATACAAAAACAACAGGGTTTTGACATTTCAAAATACTCAAGATACAGTCTTTGTACTGTCAAAACCATGTAAGAAATGTCAAAACCAGGTAAGAGGAAGATAAACAGCTGGGCTACTAAAACTACCTTTTAAATATATCTTGACTGAAATGACAAAAAAGAGCCGATGATTACTAACTAGCTCACTAGTTCAAAGTAAAGACTAGTTCAATTGAACTAGATCGTTCACAAACTACAGAGCTCAATATTTTATCATTTACTTAACAAAGAAAAAGTGCATCTTCACAAAATAGACTGAAACAAAATTAAAATGCTATTGAAAACCTTAATATTCGTCTTAATTATTTGGCAGGTAGATGCACATAAAAATAGGACCTGCAACGACCTTCTTCGAGAATTGGGAAATCTACAAAGTAAATTTATATATTGCGTTACAACCAACTCAGCACCGGTTACAATGTGTACGAATTGTCAATATAATTACATTGATATGCAGATGGCCTATGATATTTTAGCTGACAATTGTACAGAAGTGTATTTCGATAAAGATCGCATTAATATTGTGGCTTCCACCGAGACAGTTTTAACGGATTTATGGTCAAAGGCATATTGTCCCGGTAAGCGGAATGTTTAAAGAGTGCATACGAATTTTTATAATTAATTTAAATAACATTTTCACAAATAGATTGTAATCGTAACGATAATAGTATTGTATTTCGTTTAAAAAATACATCCTTAGCCGATTGCCTTGATAAGGAAAAGGATCCTTGTGATAAGTGTATCATGAATATAAGGATTTGAATACTTTCTATATAAATTTAGATCAACATAATAATGGAGAAGTTTGTTATGATTTACAAGATTCGGTAAGTGAGAGGAAAATTTTAAGGATAAACAAGCCATTATTGGGATAATAGAGTTAGTGAATAGTTGGACATACATACATACAGTCCGCTCAAAGCTTATTTGATGCATCAATAATTTTTTGAAAAAAAAGTAAATACGTCGAAATTTATTGCATTTTAAAGAAAAAAACGCACACTCTATTTCAAAACATTTGTCTCATTATTATAATAAAGAAGAAACAACAACAAAAAATTACACTCACGAAGATATACGAACAAAACATGCATTATATGCATATATAATGCATAATGCAAAAATTTTCTTGATTTAAAGAATTAATTACAATTAAAATTTGAAGGCAAAGCAACGTTTGCCGGGTCAGCTAGTAAATATATAAAAAGAAGTGTACATTTTGATTGTCACTCCATAACTCGAGAACGGCTGCATAAAATAAAAAATGGCTGAATACGTTTTGTTGAATAAGGATGGTTTTTAAAATTGTTTAGAAATATTTTCGTTGGTCGAGATGTGGTGATTTTTCTGAACATTAGTCATTTTCATATAAATTGTGTGAATATCAAAAATTTTTGCTTTGTTACACAGCATTGCTTGGATACGGGTACATTCTTCTTCGAAATATCAATCCACCATGACTTTGTAACGGAACCAGACTTTCAATGAAAATAAAATTTGAAGGCAAAACAACGTTTGTCGGGTCAGCTACACTGATAGAAATTTGTGCGTAGTATTAATGAATTCCTTCATTAATCCAATGAATTTTTTCATAAAAAAGTCCCCAAAGAAACGGTTCATTGAGTCAATGAAAGGTGTTTCATTAACTCAATTTTTAATGAATGGTTTCATTGACCCAACGAAAATTTCATAAAGTATATGAAATTTTTTTCATTAATCCTAGCCTACTCGTTATGAAAGTTTCATGTGTTTAATGAATAAAATTCATAGTTTGTATGAAATATTTTCGTTGATATTTAATAATTTGCACTTTTTATGATTATTTTAGCATAGCATTAATTTTGTGGTTATTGAGAAATTATCACTCGTTGTTGATATTATTTATAAGGGCTGGTCTTTATAGGATCTATAAAATACTTTTATAAAAAAAGTTCGAAAAGTTCGAAAGAAAACATCACAGGCTGTTCTGCAAAAGCGATGGCAGATTTTTATTAAACTCAGTCTGATTCAGCAAATTTTAGTTACTTGCAATAGGATGACATGTAAAAAAGTTTAGCATAACGTTTTTGTGTAACAATCGTCAAAACGATAACAATTTAGGTCTCGTTTTGAACAAAACTATATCGTTTTTTCTTAGAGAATCTGTTCCCTGGAATTTAGTGACCAACTATTCAAATTCGTCAAAAACTGTTAGCTCTAGGCAAACTTAATAAAAAAAATTTATTTATATCAAACTTTTGGTTAATTCTGTTTAAAAGAAATTTTTCAGTTTTTTTCATTTCAAAATGATAGTACAAAAAAAAAAATATTTTTTTCTTATTACAAGTCAAAATTTTTATTGAAAAAAATTTGAATTTTTTGTTGTTGTTTTTGTTTTTTCTTTGATATTTTAAATTTTGAATCTCGCTCCTAGACGAGGACAAGAAATTCTCATTGAGTTTGTGATTTAACATAACAAATATCTCTAGAAATTCTAATAACAAAGTCCCCTGAAGATTTCCTTAGGCAGGAATGAAATCCGGATAGGGACACGCCTACATCAGATTGCTTTTCACAATTTGTTAAATAAGTTTTGGGACTTTAGCACATTTAATTACTATAAATGCAATTAATGTTTATCCCGATGAAAATAAATTTAAATAAATTAGAAAAATTTTCATTGATTTAATGACTTTTTTTATGAAATTACGAAAAAATCATAAAAATTTTAATGAAAAAATACCAATATTAATGAATTTTTCACTCAGTTAATGAAATTTTTCATTAAACCAATGAATCGATTTTAATGAAATCGTTTCATTAATACTACGAAGGAAAATTCTATCAGTGTAGTATATTATAAGTTAAAAATTTGCCAAAAATTTTATTTTATAAGTTGATATAATTTAATGTCATAACTGCAACTTTATAACTATGTTTTGCAAAAAAAATTTAATTATTACATTCAATTATAACAATTTGAAAAACAAATAAATTTTTAAATATTTTGCAATTTTTATTGAAATGCAAAAATAATTATCCTTTTAATATGTTTTAGATTTCAATGATTTTGCAGTTAAAAATTTAATTAATAAATTAGTAAAAACGTCACAACTCAAAACACACGATTTTTGAGTTTATGACGCAGAATTATTCGTTATATCACGCATCATATTGTGTAAAAAGTCGTATTGATATCTTGTAGCTGGGAGTAAATTAAAAACTTAAAGACCGTTTTCTACAAAATCAAAAATTTTGAGTTATGACGTTATTGCAGCAAATGAGCGATGTTTTGTATTTAATTTTTTGTTAATTTATTGCGTATTTTTTTATTAATTACAAGTTAAAAAAATTTGTTGCTGAAAAAAAAATTGTCATGTGCTTTGTTGAATATAACAAATTCATATTGTTATAAAAATTAAAAAAAAAAAAAAAACAATTAAAAAATTGTCACAACCTTAGAAAATTTTGAACCTTGGTCGTAAAGATACAAAAATTGTGTACACAACAGCTCTACCAATTGAGCTATTGGGGGCATTAAAACTTTTCAAAATTATTTCAAATTTGAAAAAAATAATTTAAAAACAATAAGAGCTTTAGAAAACTTGATTTTTTAATACAATGCTTTTATTAAGACCTCTGAAAATATTGTTATAAATGGATGACAAGTTTACTAGAATAGACCCGCCCCATAAATTAGATTAGATTATATGGCACTATGCACCGCGACCAACTTAGGTCTTTTGTGCTGCCTAAAGTTACCCTAAAGATTCAAGCTACCTATAAAGCCAATAATCCTATTAGGCAAAATCTTCATAATGTCCGAAGGGGAGACAAAGCGATTGCCAAGAAACTTGGCACGCCTTTCACATAGCCTCGGACATTCGCAAAGAACATGCTCTGATGTCTCAGCTACCAGTTCGCAAAACCTACACTCATCCGTGTCCGAAAGACCCCTTTTGAGCAGGTGGTATCTGAGATTGCAGTGTCCAGTCAGGTAAGACACCAGGGTTCTCAAGTCACCCCTCCCGAGGGACAAGAGTCTCCTGGATCCTGCACTGGAAAAAGAAATCAATCTCTTAGCCTGTCGTTGGCCAAGAGAGTTTTCCCAATAGAGAGAGAATTCTGACTCCCTCCACGACCCGAGCTTCTCCCTAACATACCCCAAAGGTATACCCATAAATTAAGTTAAGCCTTAACATATTTCGTACATTCACATTAGTCAAATATTGAGATAATGAGCGTTCGAAAACGGACTAATATAGGATGAGTTAATGAAACTAAATTTATATCTTAAATGAAAGTTGATACATATATTTTTTTGATCCTATAATAAATGGCAAAGATACAAAGAATAATAAATCTAAACTTTGGAGGTTCATAATGCGGGAACCAGTTGTCGCCGACAAAAAACGTATATTTGTGAGCTCAGCTCTAAAAGTTCTATCAATCGCGAACATTTGAAACAAGTCTGAGTTATGTCCGCAAACTAGATTTTATTAACCTTATTTTTTTTATAGCTGATTTGAAAAATTTTTTTTTTCGAATACGAAATTTTTTTAAAGTCCATTTTTTTTTGTTCTTTTCGCATTTACTAGACCACTGTTGACACGCTTCCACATTTTTACAAATAAAAGTGCTTTTTGTAACTTTCAATGTGAGAATTCAGTTCGATAGCGTTTTCTTTTCGAATCGAATTACATAATAATTTTCCGAATTCTGTGATTTTTAATACGAGAAGTATTTGTTATAACAATAAAATAAAGTAAGTTTTAAAATTGCTCGAAAATTTTTTGTTTCAGAAATTGTTGATATTTTAATTGCATAGAACTTTAAAATACTTTTCATTTCTGCTATTTTCCTTTTCTTGTCCCGACATGAGATGTTTTTATGAATTGGCTCAAGTAATATCACCCACCATAATCTCAGTAATGGGCTCTCATTACCAGTATATAAATAATAAGCAGTAGAATTAGGACTTACTTCCGCGTCAAAACCCATTATTTTTGTTTGCCGAGGTAATTTTTGCAAGAAGTTTTAATTATTTGCTTCATGAAAAAATGCTTAAAATTTGTAAGCTCGCTTAACCGCTGCATTAGAAAAATATAAAAAATAAGTGGTTGCCAAAATTATTAGTTATTGGCCACTTATGTGGTAATGAAAGATTTTGCTGGGCACTCAAACAATGAGTATCGAAGAACTGAATACGAAAAAGGTAAAGAAATTTTTTTTTCGAGGGTATTTTAGATCTTAAAAAAATTGTCTTACTTTTGGTCGAAAAACGGTTCCAAAGTTTCGTCATGTAGAGCTTGTTATGGTAAAATATTTATAATTTATGTTTAGAATAGTTTTGGTCCAACGTAGCATTCTTCAGATCCTCCATTTGGAGGTGTTCGAATTAACATAAAACAATTTTTTCAAAAACTATTATATTTAGCAAATGAATTGTAGAATACTTACTTTAATTATGAAATTGCTTAATTTTAATTTGGTTGCTTCTTTTTTTTTACAGATGAATCGAACTCGAAATCGTTGGTCAAAGGAATTAAAGTGTTGCAAACGTGAATTCAATATGACAATGTTTACCGTTGTTTTATCTCTAATCTCTTGTCTGCCAATACTCTTTTATGGCACCACATATTTGATAACCAAACGTCAGGAACGCAATCATGGAGTTTTAAATGATGAAGGTATGAACAAAAAAACTAAATAACAATTCGTCAGCTTAATACTTAGGAATGAATTAAATATAATCCTCTTCCTTCTTTATCGACTTTTTGGCGTATGTAAAAACTGTGATGCCACAAATTACTTCCAATTGAGCATTTTCTTAGATCAAATTAATGAATTTAATTCATATAATGCTGCAAAACAACTTTCAACAAAAATTTTAACTTTCGAAGAAGTTATTTCGGTTAACTCATTATTGACAGTGTTAATTTTTCGACCCAGTACTAAAAGTACGGCTATATTTTTTCATTGGATTAAGAAAAGTGATTTGAAAATTTTAAAATTATTCAACATCTTGACTACAATCAGAAATGCATTTTTTTGGAAGATTGTTATCCAGAGTTGCCAAATTAATTATTTAAAAAAAAAACAGTTTTTACCTTTTTTGATGTGACCTTTTTCAAAAATTATTTCAAAATACAGTCGACGCAAGAAAGAAAGCATACAAAATTAAAATTAACTTTTGTCATTTTTCGTTATTAGAAATTTGCTAATATTTTATAAACTACATACACTAAGTTTTATATGATGATTGGTAAAATTGTTATCCGTGTATTTATCAAAAAACTTTCTTTGTAGAACGAAAAAAACCAAAGCATACAGGTCAAAGAAAGGAAATGAAATTGTGTCTGTTAGAAACACACTTCTTAATAAAAACTGGATTGTATAAACTTTTAAAAGTAGGTAGTACAAATTTGAATATATATGCAAAATGCACTAAGCATTCTTTTTGAGTCCTAAGGTTAGAAATACGCAGGGATAACTAAACAGCTGCGTTGCTAACAAAAAAGTCCTCAAGGATATAGAAAGGACAATAGATTTAAAAGAATTAAAAATCTGATGTTCACCCGGTAGGCTAGTTTGTAGCGTGCTGGCTTATCAGTGCGGGGGTCGTGGGTTCGATTCCCACCAGAGGCACTGGTTTGTTTTCGCTACAACGGGCCGAAAGCCATAGTAGCTAGTGCTCGGTTAGGGTAATAGTATATAATTTTTGTAATTATATGATTATTAATTAATAAAAAAAAAAAAAATCTGACTTAGAAGAAAGCCGTAAAAAGGAGAAATCTATCCAGAAAAATCAAATGTCTTCATTTTATATTTGAATATTTAAGACCTTCAACAGTGTTCACTACGATTCCAAACATTTTACCATAAATTCATAACATTTAAAAGTCATCTTAACATACATGTTTCTTTGAGCACTTGTATGCAGAGTGGACCTTGGACATTTTTTATATAAAACTGGTGGAAACTATTTTCATTAGCTAAAAAAGCTCAAGTCGGAGAATCAAATAAGTTTTAAATGAAATAAAAGAAAAATTAATAAGAATCGCAAAAAGCATCCTAATGTGCAAGTGGAAATTTAGAGAAATAATTAGTGACTAATTTATTAGTGTCCGATCGAACAGTTCGGCCAGAAAATGCATTTGGTCTGTATTCGGTATTTTAAAGCATTATGGACAAATTTGGCGGATGGAAAAATGTTTATTGGGCTGATTAGAAGCTATTTTGAGTGTCAAATTTGAAGAAAAGTCTGTAGTTAAGCAATGAATTCACTGTTCGGCCTCAGAAAGTTCGGCCAAATTGAAAATAGTTCGGCGGCCGAACTTTTAACTTTACAGCTAAACTTCGGCTTTTCTCTTAAATTTTATACACAAAATCAAATTAAATTGGCTCAACATGTTTCCAATACCAAAATTTGTCATCATTGCCTCTAGATATCAAAAAACCGATAAAATATAGTTTTTTGGACGAACTGTTCGGTAGGACACTATAATTTATTACATAAAATTAAAATGCAAGGGCACGTACGTAGGCTTTGACAAAGATAGCCTTAGTTTCATTATAAATTTATAATAATATTTTAAACTTTATAACATCGAGAGCCTCAATGGTATTTAATTATATTTTTTATTTTCTACCAGAAAAATGTTTTTAAAGTACCAAACAACATTGGAGAATATAGAAGACATTAATTTTTAAAAGCTTTATGAAAGTTATATCCATTTTGATCACGCGGAATTCTGAAAAAGTATAATGTATAGGAGTTGGAATTAAAAAACTATCACCGCGAATTTTTTCGCGATTGTGGTAAATAGAATCTTTAGTTATGGAGAAAGCAGGTATCACAAAATATAAAATATTCGGTATTAAGTGAATTATCATAATATCAATAAATTTGAGATTTGATTTGTATGCTTTGATAATTTCGTTCTAGGAATAAATAAATTCAGCAATAACAATTATACTCATCGAATAAAATGTAGTTATGTAGCATTTCAATCTTATTATTATGTCAATACAGTGTACATTAGGGTAATAACAGTGGATATGCAATGTGCCAGCAAACAGGCAACGGATTAACGAAAACTAAAGCTGAATTGAACAAATTTTTACTCAAACCATAACAAATATGTTGAAGCCAATTTATCAGTTTAAAATCTCGAAAAATATTCAATTTCCTATTTGCAGCCACATGTTATTTTTTTCTCTGTAACTGAGAGCATAGCAATATCTTGATTTTCTAAACCCTTTGGTAATAACTTTTTGCATTTTTTGAATATATTAAAAATTACATGGCATAGCCGTGTAGACCGTGAAATATTAAGAACCATTTCGCGGTCTTTAAAAAAATTAACGCACCAAACGCAGTAAAGTTTTGATTAAAAGTTGTTTAAAAAATATAACAATTTACTTAAAATTGCATAGTTTTCAGTTATGTACTTGTATTATCATCAACAAACATATTTTTCCGCCATTCCAAAAAACACACACACGTTGTATTACACGATTTTAAAAAATGTTTTAAATAACAAAAGTCTTTTAAAAAATTGGTTTCGGTGAAGAAGGCTTTTGCTCCGAATTGACTTAAAAAAAAAACGATATTTATTATCAGTACAATATTATGTATAAGAGGGTGCCCTGTAATTTTTTCGCAAAAAAAAAAAAAACAGTTATAACCCTAGTGTACATATAAAATTTCTGCAAATTAGGAAATACTAGACACTAGAAAAATACTGGATTTTAAGTTTGTATGCTTTGGTTCTTTCGCGCACTGTATTCAGACTGCTTGCATCCTATAACAAGCCAATGTTTAATTTATCGATGAAAATGTCAAGTTGAAAGACACAAAAGTCTTGCTGAAAAGATATTAGTTGCTTAATTTTTTTTCTAGTTGGATAAAAAACATAATATAATAATTACCTAAAGTTTTTTTTAAGTTTTAAAATATTTTGCAACAATTTTCAAATTTCAGATCCTATATTTAATTCATCAGCAGCACCTTCAACTGCAGTTGCATCCACTCTAAATGTTTATCCATCGTCTTCTAATAGCAACAACACTAACACTGCTGCCTCCACAGCCAACCTACCACATACGAAAAATGGTTTTGCCGTACTAAATGAAGAACCAGAAGATGAAGGCGCTACCACAGCTAAAAAACCAGCTGATTCTAAAAAGTATTTAATGTTTACAATCAAGATTCAGATTATGAAAGTTCCGACGATGAAAATATGGCTGCGAAGGTACTGAATAATTCCAAACAAAAATTTAAATAGTTTTTTTTTTTTATATAAAATAAATATTTACTCTCATTTTTATTGTTTTAATAATAAAATTTTGCTATTTTTTATACAAGCAAATAATTAATTTAAATATATATTGTAGATGTTATCTTATCAATCAGTCTTAATAAAGCTATTTTTAATTAAAAATTATTTTTTTAATTGTAGTTTTTCTTTTATCACTTGGCGTTAGTTCCTCATATGGCGATGACTTTGATATCTGTAAAGATATAAAAGAGAAGAAAACAAAAATTGTATCCTAAAAATAGTCAGTACCATGTCCTTCTGAAATGTCGGTCGGTATTTGTTGATATAAAATAACTTTCTTTTAATGTCCAATGGTATTTGATAGACCTTAATATGATGCAATTATTAACAAAATGACAAAAAGGGTACAAAAAAGATAAGATATTGAAAAAGCCAGAGTTTAAAATTAAGTAGATAGTTTTTTTTGTAAAATAATGCTCAAATTATGAAACGTTTGCATATTCAACAAGAACCAACACATACATAAAATTGTCTTAGTTGCACAAACACTTAAAATTGCACGGCTGTCTGTAGTAAATATTTTTGCTTTCGTTTTATGTTCGTATAACCAAAAATATATATGTACACAATCTAGCTGCTAGTAGTGTCCGACCAATTAATCGGCTTCGGCCGAAAATTGACAATCGGCCACATTATGGCCGATTACCGATTATTACCCAAAACAACTCGAAACAGCCCAAAAAACAACAATTTACACAACATTTTTAGTACGGGGAGAGTTTCTGTTCTGTTTTGAGTTACCGTTACCGTGAGAAAGTATACCTTGCATTATGCCTGTTCACATACTTTACCCAGGGACCGTAATTATTCCTTTTATCATAAAAGTCAGACGGAAAAAGTTAATTTTTGACTTTTATTTTTTCGAGCAAAAATAAGTTATTTTTGGACTCTTTTTTTTTTTTTTTTTTTGATTGGAACTTTTTTGTAGTACTTTTTGCTTTTTTAAATTTTTTGTTTTACAAATTAATAAATTTTTGAGTACTATGGAGTGCATTAGAGAGGCATATTTTTTTTTGTGTAGGAAGAATTACTTCTTTTTTTAAAAATTTCAATTTATTGTTCGGATTATTTGAGAAAGATCGGATAGCTTTAACACGTGGCGCTCCGCTACTAAAGTCTAAGATTTTTTAATATTTTTCTTAAATTGCTTTAATAAAAATATGTGATATAATTTTGACATGCTGAACACGGATATTTAAAATATTATTAAATCGGATAACGGTTTTCGAGATATTGCGATTTGATTTTCACTAAAAATCGCATATTTTTTCTTCTATTCTAGAAATTTTTTAAAAATTATCTCAGATTTTTTCTGGTTTTGCACTCAAATACTACACAAAACATGCTTTTATTTGATCATATCTAATGTTCGAAATTAGAGATGATGTAGTAGAAAATATTTTTTTAAAATTAATTTTAATTTTTTTTCCCATATATCAGAGGCTTTGTGAGCTGGTCGCCAAGGGTTAAGTAATCCGGTTTTTCTAATCAAAAGTTAAAATAAAAATTCTTTCAATAATCATGTGTATACAATTGAAAAGCATAACAATTTTACTATGTAAATTTTCTGTTTTTGTGATATTTGTAGGTAAATTTCCAAGTTATCCTGGAATCAATATTGATATAATTATACTCAAATGAAAAATAGTTTTGTCTACCATGCAAGTGCAAAAACAATCAAAAATTATGATAATTAATAAAAAATTCGTAGAATGGAGGAAAAATACTCTTTATTTTTAGTAATGCATTTAGTCGCAATATCTCGAAAACTATTAGTTCGATTTCTATTTTTTTTTTTTGCAAAATTAATTAAAATGATGTGTAGCAAGACATTTTTTAATTAAAGCAGTTTAAACTAAATTTTCAAAAATCGATTACTTTGTTCGAGTGACGCCACGGGTTAATAATATCCGATTTTTCTCAAATTAGCTCCACCTAACTTTTAGACTTAGTTTTACAATAAACGCAACAATAATTGAAAAAAAATGCCGTTCTAGAGAACATACTGCTATGTCTGCCACATATTTTTCCCCTTATTAAGCGGGTACGTATTTTTGGGGTTTGCAATTTTCCTGTTATTTTAAAGTAAAAAAGATTATTCTCGAAACAACTTTTTTGGTACTTTTTTTTATAGAATTAGAAACATAGCCAATGTGTTTATAAAACTTCATATTTTTACAAATGCATTAACGCGGTGATATTTTATTTAGAATTTCGTTAATTTTAAATGCTCCCTTAAAAAGTTTTAAAATATTTAGTATTTTACATAACACTATTTTTTATAGAAGTAAAGTATTACTTATTTCTACATCAGATTATTTATTTTTTATAAGCTTTCCAGTGATATATAATATGATATACATTTTATGTACACGAGTGCAAAAAAAAAATAACATAAGTTTTGGTATATGTGCATTAAGTTTGTCAGTATTGCCTATGATGTGGGCCCAGGGTTGCCACTTATTTGAAATATTTAAAATATGGGTTATAAAAGCTCTTCGGGAAAAGTTGTGTTAAAGCCGAACGGTTACGGAAATTGAAAAAAGCCCAGACCCCTTATCGATGAAATTAAATAAGCATTATTATATGTTAATTTAAACTGAGACCAACAACTTTCCGTACAAATGTTTTTTGAATAACAAAAATGTAAGGCGATGCACGAACATTTCTTATATACCAGTGGATGCGGCTTTAAAAAAAGTTTTTTATTTGATACCCAATTTGCCTATACCCAGCCAGAAATACAAACGGCATGGTGTTGGCAAAGCGTTGACAAGTGTAGTACAGTGTGGGCAAAACAACCCAGCCAGAAATTGCCAATGGTGTGAAAAATCAAGCACTGGCGAGCACTATTTGCCAATGATCCAACAAATAAAGTGCTGGCAAAGCACTGATTTACAACGCTCGGCCAACGTTAGTAATAAGTGCTTTGCCAGTGCGTAATTTACAAAATTTACAACAGTAAAAATAATAAAAGCACTGGCACAGCTCTGGCTTAGAACGCTCTGCCAACGTTCGTAAAAAGTGCTTTGCCAGTACTTGATTTACAAAATTTACAACCGTAAAAAGTTAAGAATATTAAGGTCTCCTATTATAGTCAGCACAAAGTATAGTTTTTGTACTAAAATTTTACTCAAGAAATTTATTTTCAAATTTTTTTCTTTAGTAAAATTGTAGTAAAAAGTCGTGCTAACTTATCACAAAAAAAAAATAATTTGATAAAAAAAATATTTAGTTATTTTGTAATTAACTTAGCTGAAGCAAGCCTATTGTTATTTCTGTTCAAATTACCAAAATCATTCAATAAGAAATAATTCAACTCTTTACTGAAGTGAATTACTAAGTAGGACTTTATTGGTTTTGGTACTGGCAAAGCGCTTATTGCCAGTGCTTTGCCAAAGTTTTAAAAAAGAAACGGCCAAGCCCTGCCCGGTGTTATCATTTTGGGGTTGCCAAAGCACTTAAATCTTCAGATATCCAACGCTCATACCACCGTTGAAAGCACTGGGCCAATGCTTTGCCGTTCGTATTTTTCTGGCTGGGAATTTACCAATTTTCAACTCATACAGTACAGTAATAACGTCGAAATTATAACAACGGAGGAACATTGATTAAGGGTGTTGGCAATTCAAAAATTTAGTACTTTCTAGTACCATAAATACAATAAAACCTATGATATTTAGACTGATTTGCCAGTACATTCAAACAATATATTTTTTTTAATTGGAAATTCATTGTAATGTGGATAAAAAAAACAGACGAAAAAGTTATACATTAAAAAACGTAAAAAATACATAAAAAACAATTTTAATTTAGAAAAGCTCAATTCATAACTAAAATCCATTATGCTTAAGAAATTCAATCAATAAATTTTTTTGATTCATATTTTTTTTAGGGTATATTAAAATTTATTTGATTTAATTTTTACAACATTTAAATAATTTGTATTTAATGCACAGCCAGTACTAAAAATGTTCTTTTTAAGGTACTGGTAATGTACCAAATTTCAGCGTTTTGCCTGCCAACACCCCTGAATAACATCAATTGGCCGTCCTCCATTGTTATAATTCCAATTAGACTTAATTGACTTGCAATGCGCTTATAGCAGTTCATATCTCTTATGAAAGGGATTGGAATAAGCTTTCTACGGGCATACTAATTGAATCGATAATATTACAAATTAACCCATAACTCCGCTCAAAGCACTGACAAACTACACGGTGCGCTCGCGCCTGGTCGCACGATGTAGGTGTGCTCTGAGGGAGCTCATGGAGGCATTCACAGTAAGGCTGTGTTGGGTACCCGGACACTGCAAGGTGGATGGCAATGAGTTGGCGGACGAACTTGCGAGGGAGGGTTCGAATCTGGACTTGGCAGTAAGGGACGGGGGGGGGGGGGTAAAGCCCCCACTATGTTACTACTTTGAGGTTATACGGAAAGGATTCCGCGAAACCGTTAGCCAATCATGGAGGGACAGAATGGATTGCAGGGTGTCTAGGGCGTTATGGCCCGCATTGGACGCAGGGGCAACCAAGGTTCTTTTGGGACTGGACAGGGAGGGTCTCAGGACCCTTACGGGGTTCCTGACCGGTCATTGTTCTGTCAGGGCTTTCACAAGCATATGGGACAGGGACATACCGGATTTTTGCAGGTTGTGCGAGGACGTTGAGGAACTGGAGACAGTTGAGCATATAATGTGCCACTGTGCTAGGTTGCAGGGTCTCAGACAGAAATGGCCAGGAGATAGATTTCACGACGAACTTGGGTGTGTCGCTGAATGCAATCCAGTAGATTTGCTGAGATTTGTCAGAGAGATAGGACGGCTGTTTCTAGCAAGGGGACGATATGAGCTGGTTTCTATGGAGTATATATCCTTTCTATCTATCTTTCAATCTATCTTTCTGTCTATTTCTATTCTTTCTTACTGTTTTTCTCTGAAGGGATTCACAATGGACCGTATTGGTCTCCGAGTGGAGTTGTGCCCTTGGGCACAAAACCCTTCCTAACCTAACCTATAACTCGAGAACATAAGGTCTTGGACAAGAAAAATGTTATTGTTATACTCAGTATAGAAATCTCACTTTATAGTAAAAATTAAATAAAAAATCTGGTCTGCGTGTTAATGTCAAATTGATCGCTCGTTTCACTTGGTTGCATTAAATGTAAGTAGGGTGCACATGAACATTCTTTAATTGGAAGCTTGAGGCATTACACTTAATAAAAAAAAAGTATTATAGCCGATAAAAGAATTTTAATATAACAGATGTATTCGATACAATTAATTAAAATGCCTTGCTTTCACTTGTTTTAAAACTTGTTGTTTTAGCCCTTTCACAATTGCCAATTGTTTTTTCCATTTTTTCGTTTTCTTTAACTCTTACTACCGACTTTTTGTTTGTGGATATATTTCTATATCGACTTTAGATTCTTGTTTGGGGTCCTCAAATTAGAAAGAAAAAGGTCGAAAGATAAAGGTTGAGCTCGGGGAATCCCATTGCTACACTATTAAATTTTATTAAATATGCTCACCACAGCAGCAAGAAATATTTAATATTTTCATACCAACACATAATATCAAAAATGAATTCCACAGCACCAAATAAATGAACTACGACAGCAATATAAAATTATACAAATGAAATGCAGCTATTGCTGTAACAGCGCACAATCAAAACAAAATACACATAAGAAATAATTGCATAGTATAATGTGCCGACAGTTTGAATATATCTTGCACGTTGCTATTAAATTATGAAATTTATAGCAAATCACGACTACTACAGTATTAATTTTAAACTCTGGATATAACATTTGGCATTTTAAAAAAAAAATATAAATTCTCCCAAGGCATATTCGGGTAGGGCATAAAAAAACTGATTAGAAATGTGATATTACTTTTTCCCGATCGTTTAAAAAGTTCACGCACCAAACGCGTTAAAGTTTTAAATTTAAATATACAGTGGGTGACAATACAGTGGAAACTTTTAAGAAATTTTATTTTATCTCGTGCTTTCTTTTTTAGTTTAAGGAAAAAAATTGCTTAAATTAAAAAATTTTTATACATTTTTGTGCCTCAAAAATATCACAAATCCTAACTAATAAAATTCAGATAAAAATATTTTATTGTGTCTAACACATGTTTTTAAATCAATACCATCCAGTTCTAGTTAATTGAATTTGATTTTCTAAAAAATAATGATTTTAACCCTCTAACCGGCCTAAGCTTTTTTGGACTGAAATTTATATCGCTTGTTAGGCACGAGAAATAAAGAATATTTTGTTCTAGCGAAATGTTTTTCGTCGCCTATTTTAGGCGATATGGGTCAAAATAGGTTTAGAGGCTATCTCATAAACTAAGCTTTTAAATTTTAAAAGTTAAGGCATAAATTATTCTTCTTACAAAGATATAACAACAGTCCAAAAATTAGCCCTTTTGTGCTTTAGATAAAAAGATATGGCGATTTTCGTTTTTCGAAAAACGCGAAATTGAGCGAAAACGCACCTTAACTTTAATATATATTGACGAAGCTTTGAAGATTTGATAGTGTTACCAAACATAATATTTCTGCCAAATTTCATAAAAATCCGTCTACTCGTTTTCAAGTTAAGATGATGTCCTTTATAGGTATCCTTTTACAATCCTGTATGTCCTTGGACCAAACTTAGAGCATTTGCCAAAAGTTTAAGCTTCAATCTTCCTTTGTGTGGAATATGAATGGTTTTATGTTAACAGAAATGTGTTTTAAGGACTTTTCAAAATTGTGGTTATTTCAAAATATTTATTTTTTGAAATTACCGAAAACTTTAACTATAACGCTTTCTCGCTTCCAAACCGTGACATGTACACAAAACATTACTTCGCAAAATATGTGGCTAACTTCGTTCTCTATCAATATAGCTTACATTTTTATAATAAAACACTTTGTTGACGAACTTATGGCCAATTGAAAATACCCCGTCTAGAGACGGTCTTGCCGGTTAAAGGGTTAACTTATGCATGTTAAAAACGTACTTTTTTAAATTTCTCCCTAGTAAAAACAGACAAAATTAATTTTCATAAAAAGTTATACCAGTTGTATTTCAGATTAAATTTTCTGAAAATTTTGATATACAATTTCTGGATTTTTTTGATGAAATGAATTAAGTGGAATATAAATTAAAGTCATGTGCTAAAAATTTACAAATTCGATTAAGGGTTTTTACAATATTCACAAAAAATAAAACTAAGTTAAATTTTCACTTTAGTTTCACGGATATCCTACATCATTCGCCCAATCGCAATTAATTAATATGGTTTAAATCAGAGTTAGAAAATTTATGCACCACTAACAAAAAAAAAAAACAATACAACGATCTCTATTGTTTCCTTCGTATGTATTTATAAACACAACACAAGTGATCAAATTGTTGTTTGTAATATAACAAACGGAACAAAACGAAAATGTTTCATTCGTCAAACATTGTTATTTCGTAGTGGTTATTTTTTGTGTTCATTCAACTTAAACATTAAAACGCGTTTTTTACGTTGTGGTTGGCAAAATAAAGAAATGATTTTTCTGCATGTTATCAATGTTTTTTTGCATTAGTTTTATGAAATTTCACTGGAACTCCTCCGTTAAAACTTTTTATTAAACTAATGCAATTATTTATAAAATTCAATGAAAATTTTTTTCACTTGTAATATGACATAAACACTAAGAACTTTTTACAAATAGTTTTGTTCCATTCCATAAACACAACAAAATCAAACTGTTTGAAATATTGGATAAACAGAACAAAATCGTTTAGTTTGGTCTCTCATCGAAAACTAGTTTGTGAAGTGTTTGTGTTCCGTTTACAAATCAAAATGAAAATAAAGAAATGTTGTGATTATGTTTACTGTTCACAACAAAATGATTGTGTTGAGTTTCAGCAAAACGCAAAACAGAACGATAGAAAACTGTTTGCTTGTGTTTAATTTCGAACTCGGGTTTTAATTCTATATTTTTTTCAAGCTATAAAAATTATATCGCAGCAATGTCAAACTAACAGTATTTGTTCTTCTATATGATACTAATAAAAACTGTAACTTCTCCAATTTTTCCAAGCAGTGGGCTATGTAGGCGCGGTTAAATATTGACAAATTTTGCGCTCATTTTTAGTAGGTTAGGTTAGGAAGGGTTATGTGCCCAAGGGCCCAACTCCACTCGGAGACCAATACGGTCCATTGTGAATCCCTTCAGAGAAAAACGGTAAGAAAGAATAGAAATAGACAGAAAGATGGATTGAAAGATAGATATAAAGAAAGATAGAAAGAATATATACTCCCCAGAAACCAGCTCCTATCGTCCCCTTGCTAGAAACAGCCGTCCTATCTCCCTGACAAATCTCAGCAAATCTACTGTATTGCATCCAGCGACACACCAAGTTCGTCGTGAAATCTATCTCCTAGCCATTTCTGTCTGAGACCCTGCAACCTAGGACAGTGGCACATTATATGCTCAACTGTCTCCAGTTCCTCAACGTCCTCGCACATTTCATTTTTAGTACATTAAATTTAATAATATAACTGAATTTCGCAAATTCTAGAAAAGGGAAATTTGAAAAAAGTAAAACTTTTTAAAAACACTCAGAACAACTTTCGAATCGGACAAATTTAGTTTCGATTTTTTTATTTACAAAATAAAAAAGAGATGATATGTTTTTCTATCGATCCATAAAGTTTCATAATGTCACTTTATAAGTTTTTTAGAAAAATATTCGTTCAATATTGTTTTTCATAATTATTTTAATAATTCTATGTAAAAGCTGCATAGCTGGTACGTAGCAATAACAATATTTACATATAATAAAATTGCACATACGCCTACGTACTATTAGTAGCTTTTACATGGGTCATTTAAATTCCTTTATGTCATTTAAATTCCTTTGTTTTGTACGTGTATTCTTTAGGATGTCTATTAGTCACTACTGTTTTCAGTTTCTGCAAATTTTTTAAACTCGAGTTTTTATTGTCGTTTTTCAGTTAACAAAAAAATCTTGGATTTCGATTAAATAAAAATAAATAAACAAATAAAATGAAAAATAAATAAAAGTAGTGCACTTTAAAAAGTCATATTTCCTAAATGGCCTATCTCAAATATTTAAAAATATATGAAAGCATCAATTGATTTTACGATTTGTAATTACAGAACAACCACTTTTTTGCGAAAATGCATTCATAAATTCGTAAATAGAAATGAGTTTTGAAGAGCCATATTTCCCAAAGTAAATGGACTATTTCAAAGATTTAAAAAGCATATAAATGTTACAATTGTCTACTTTACGATTTGTAAAAACAACAACATTTTTGTGAAAATGCATTCTTAATGCAAATGCAATTTTTGAATGAATTTTGCACTGTTTCCCCCATTTGATTTTTTTAAATGATGTAATTTTTGGAAAATTTAAAATTTTTGGAATAAATAACAGCTTCGATAGTTTTGAGACCAGAATGCTAAATATTTTTAATAATTTTTTAAAAAATAGCTTACTAAATTTTTCATATAAAAATACATTAGCGGTATTCACTGTTGATAGCATTTATGCAAGGGTTGCATTAATACTATGATTTTATGCTACAAAGCGTGAGCGTCTTTTTTTTTTGTGTGTATTGTATGTTTACAACCCAAGCATTTCAATGTTGACAAAACAGCTAATTTCTAACGAAAATGTATTTTCTAGCGATTTTTAAGTAGACTTTAGCGATTTTTTTCAAATAAAAAAGGTTGGCATTATTCTTCGTTCTCAGTGTTCTCAGTTCTCAGTTCTCTCACTAAAAGATGGTAAGTATTGTAAGTTTGAAAGGTTTGCAAGACCCAGAATATGCAATAGGTTTTCGTCTTGCATATAAATAAAAGTCTTGCATATTTTTATTTCATGTATTTTGTTGTTGTGGTCTTGCATACTCTTGTATTTATACAAGACCTGCAAGCTTTGAAAGGTCTGCAAGGGTAGTTTGCTACCAAGAGCGAATACCGCTATTATTTTTAGTTTTTTAAGATTTATAATTAAAAAAATTAATCATAATAGCATTGAACTTTGAAACCCATTATCTTCTGAATCATATTGATTATTTTCATAATTTAAAAATTATTTGAAATCTGTAGTTGTCTAGTTTAAGATTTGCTGTTCAAAAATCTCGGGGTTTGCTCTAATGCATTTTAAATGCAAATGCGATTTTTAATGAACCTTGCCTTTGAAATGCATTTTTGAAATGGAAACTTTATTTTTGTAATTCGAATAGTAAGGGAGACAACTTGAAATAGCCAATATACATCAGAAGATAATGCTATTCAAAGTTCAGTGCTGTTATGTTTTTTTAGATATAACTATAATTATAAAAAAGTTTAAAAGGCTAAAAAAAAAAATCTTTTAATATGGAAAAAAGTAGAAAGCTTTTTTTGAAAAAGTCATTAAAAATAATTAGCATTCTGGCCCCGAAAAATACTTATTTGTTATTTATTAAGAAAATTTTAAATTTTTCAAAAATCACGTTTTAAAAATCAGAAGTAAAAAAAAATGCATGGAAAAAGTGCAAAATGCAATCAAAAATTGCATTTGCATTTTCGCAAAAATGTTGTCGTTTTTTAATTACAAATCGTAAAGTAGACAATTTCAACATTTATATGCTTTTTAAATCTTTGAAATAGTCCATTTACTTTGGGAAATATGGCTCTTCAAAACTCATTACTATTAACATTTTTTTAATTTTTAAAAAAAATTAAAAACGGGAATAAAAACGCGAGTTTACACAATTATAAGGAACTGAAAACGGTAATGATAGGAAAGGCATTAAATGCAAATGCATGTTTGTAGTCAGTAGCCCAAAATTGACTTGACCAAATTTTTTTCTGAATCTAAGAATTTCCAACAAAATGGCATCGATTTGTTGTTGCATATGTTTGCATATTTTGTTATAAATGCATATTTTTGCACATTTTGCTATAAACGAATATTATGTGACATATTTCCTTTTTTAGTTGCATGAAATTCTTTGCCTTAGTAATGAGTAACAGACATCCAAGAGTATACCAAATATAGCCGTTTTTGAACATTCTCTCACGGAATGGACGACATATATATAAAGGGCAATATTCAACGAATATTTTCTAAAAAAAAACTAATCCGAGTTAGACAATGAAACTTTTTATATCGACAAAAAAACATCTAACCTATTTCTATAATTAAAAAAGAAATATAAAAGAAAAATTTGGCGGATTTTTAAATAAATCAATTTTAAATTAAAAATTCGGAACTGGTTCTAAATTTTTGTTGTCGAAAATATGCCAATATTTAACCTAATTATAAAAGTTATACCATTTTCTGTTAGCATAACATAGAACAGGGGTGGCAAGACTTTTTTCGTTGCATGCCAAAAACATAGACATTTTTTGTAAAAAAAATTTGGCGTGCCACCTTACACGGGTGCTCTAGAATTAGGTTTTGACAAAAAAAAATTCCCACAAAAAGTGAGTATGGGGGTATTGAAAACACTGTATTTATGATTAAAAAAAAAAAACAAATTTTTAAAAAAATCCTAGGACGAATTTAAAAGTTATAATCATTTAAAGTTTTTGGTTTTAAAAAATTTGGCGCCTTTGGCAATTTCTTGGAAAAACAACTGCTCAAAACAAATATTTTTTAAAAAGAACATAGTAGGTTTTATAGTACGTTAAATTTCCTTCCAAAAAATGTTTCCTTAAAAAAAATCGCACAACGAAATCAAAAGTTATGGTGTTTTAAAGTTTGATGATCACACATGACTAGTTAAGTACACAAAAAATTAGCAAATACGAAAAAAGAAATGTTGAGTTTAATTTAGTTTACATTTAAAGCAATTACGCCTTCTTAAACCAATTTTCGCGTACTGCTAATTTTTTTATATATTTTGGATCAAAAGCTTTAAATCTATAATTTTTTTTACTACAATATAATCTGAATTCCACTTGATCTGGTATTTTACTGTTTCAATTAAAAGTTCCGACAAAATTGAGTTTATTTAAGCATATGTATTTTTATGTCTATGAATTCTCACGAAAAATACAGAAAAATTTTATGCGCTATTTATATGGGCAACACAAAAAAACTCCGTAAGACATCTCTTCAAATGTCACAAGATATAGAAGAGTTCTATATTCCTAACTTTAACTTATCAAATTCAATGTTTCCTACATCTATATGTTAATCTTGTCGCAAACAAATACTTAAAAGAAAAAAAATCTTCTCCTGCAATGTCATATAAATATTTAAAATCCGAAGCTTTTGATTTTGTAAAAAAGACAAAAAGCTCGGAATTATAAAACTCCCAACTACTGTTGCATATTGTAGAAGAATTTATAAACAAAATAAAGCAAGAAAGATGCTATCAAAATGAAGTTCTTCAGTTTAAAGTTGGTACTGATGGCGGTGGAGGTTTTTTAAAAATATGTTTAAATATTTATAAAGATACTAAAATCAACAATCAAAATCAGAGTTTCTTGATACTGGCCTTAAAAAGTTGTTTATTTTAGCCATTGCTCCCGATGTTCAGGAAAATTATGAAAATATGGCAATTCTATTTGAAAAGTTAAATTTATCAAGCCAAACTTTATCAAATAATATAGTATTTGCAAACGATTTAAAATTGGGTAATATAGTTTTGGGTCTAGTGAGCCACGCTTCCAGCTTTCCGTGTTGTTGGTGCGAAGTGGAAAAAAATCGCTTACAAATGTGTGGAAAACTAAGGACATTTGGCAGCATTCGTAAAAATTATGAAGGCTGGTGTGAAAGTGGAAAGCATCAAGAAGCCAAATATTTTAAAAATTGTGTAAACAATCCAATTACATCTGAGCTAGACGAAACATTAGTTTTGGACAAATTTCCACCACCTGAGCTGCACCTATTATTAGGTGTAGTAAATAAAGTATTCGAGTGTTTGGAAAGAATGTTTCCAGAAATCTCACTTGAATGGGCTAAGTTTTGGAATGTTCAAAAAGAAAATGAAGCGCAATATATTGAAACATTTAAAAATAATTACCTTCAATTTTGTTCACTGACTAACCAAAAATTGTCAGTAACTCCCAAAGTGCATGAAGTATTTCATCATATACTAGATTCTTGTACTAAAGCAGACACCGGATTAGGACCTTGGAGTGAATAGGCTTACGAATCTGTTCACTCAGACTTCAATGTTTGGAACAGGTTTAAACGAACAACTAGTGATCCACATTACGGAAAATGGATACAAAGAGCAGTTTGTGAGTATAATTCGAATCATATTTAAATTTTATTATATGTACAGTGTTGTATTTTAAATAAAATAAAAACTAAATAAAAAAAAATTAAAAACGTGTGTATCAATTTAATAAGTTTAAATGGGGTGTTTAGTAGTTGGTTTAATTTGAGATTTGGACGACACTTTCATGCAGATTTCATCTCCGAAGAATATTTTCTACCTAACAAAAACTTTGTTAATTGTGTTTATTTAATTGAAAATTGCTTGCTTTTACTACAGTATTATTTTTAATTTTCATTTTTGAAAAATATTTATTTTAGTAGTTGTTTTCATAAGATTTTCAAATGGCGCCCAATTTTTATAAACCAAAAACTTTAAATGGTCATAACTTTTAAATTCGTCCTAGGATTTTTTTAAAAATGCGTTTTTTTTTAATCATAAATATGAAGTGTGTTCGATAACACAACATTTTTTAAAAATTTGTAAAAGTTTTTACTGGAAGGTGTTCGTTAACACAAATACTCAGTAAAAAATAGTAAGAAGAGAGAGTAAAATGACAGGTTGTTGACAAAAAACTTACAAGTTTTTACTGGATAAATTTTTGCCAGTAAGAATTTGTAAGAAAAAAAACATATGATTGAAAAAAATATGCTTGTATTTTTAGTAAACAATATATAAAAACAAAAAACTAATATAACTGTAAAAAATATTACTTGAGCCAGAGTACACACTAAAAATTTTTTATATAAATAGAACATTTTTGGTCTTCAAAATTTAGTAACGTCATGATGCTTGTTAGGAAAAGACCTAACCACGTGGTTGATTACTAAGAAGACAAGAATGGAGCAACATTGATTATTAATAGGTTTTTTGTTAAAGTTCTGCCTATTATATAGGCTCTAGCTTTTCTAAAACTTCGGGTTCTGATGAGATCTTTAGCCAGATCGAAATACTAGTATCAACCTAGCTAATATGTTTGATTTGCTTTAATTTTTGTAAATATACGGAGGTTGAAAGCTCGTTATAAATTGAAAATAACATAAAAATAATCTCGATGTATATAAAAACAAAAAACTAATATAACTGTAAAAAAATATTAAATTAAATTTTAATTGTTTATTTATTCAAAGTACAAAATATTAAAGAATTAACTATGGAAGATATTAAAAAACATTCTAAATTATTTCTGGTCGACAATTTCAATTAATTTTTATCTTTCCATAATGACCAGTTAATTTTTTTTTAATATTTGGTATTTAAAATCAGCTGTTTTATATATTTTACCAATTGTTACAAATTTTCCGTTCGTTTACTTTTTTGTAAATTGTCTTACTCTCTGTAATTTTGTTACTGAGTAATTTTTACTGGACTTTACTGGGAAAGTAATCGAACACCCTTATAGTGTTTTCAAACCCCATACTCTCTTTTTGTGGGAAATTTTTTTTGTCAAAACCCAATTCTAGAGCACCCGTGCTTAACTATATTTGTTTAAAGTCCTTTTCTAGTTCATTTAAAATGTCATCACCAGAGAACAATTATTTGTCGTTTTTAATTTTTTTTGGATTTATAATTTTGAGCGCTTGTGTAAAATTTATTTAAGATTTTTATATTTTTTTGACTTTGTTTTCTAAGTGTTTTTTTTTCAATCTTTTATAATTTTGCGCTTTCCTGTCTTTTTAATTATAACTTTATTGAGAGAGAAACAAAAAAAAAAACGTGTATTGAATATCCACCAGAGGTGGATCTTGCACATCAAACAAGTTTTCAATTTATTTTTTGATCAATGGTTATAATCTTTAATTTCAAACTCATATGTATATTAGTTCTCATGTAGTGAGTAAACTAGTTCATATGAATGCTTGAGGTTTGGCATGGGATTGTTACCGCTTTCAAAACGTGTTCTGATGATGGGAACCTAGAAAATTCCCGAAATAGATCTATCAACACATTCCTGAAAGGGTCAAATAATAAATTTGAAAATAAACCTCTATAGATTATTTGTTAGGACAATATCCTAATGAAGAAATATAGAGTATATGGCCTCGAACTTGAATAATTTTCATTTTCATTGCACAATTAAAGGTCGAAAAAAACATAATTTTTATTTTTAATAAAAATTATAACAAACTTATTGCAGAATTTTAAATTTTTTGTTAAATTTTTTGGAATTTATTTTATTTCTTCGATTTTGAGTCTTTTTCAAAGCAAAATATTTATATATATAGTATATATATAAATGTTTCGGTACATTACTAAAATAGTGCAGCTAGTAAACAGTCTGGTAATGAGTTGAAAGTTTCAACTTAAAACCCTGTTTTTGCTAGGTTGATTCGGATTTTATTTAATTATAAATGGAAATATTTTTTATATACACTTACTCCTTCCTGCTCTTTTAAACAATTTCGCCATTTTATAATTGCATCATATTTACCAAATACAATTTCTTTTGAATGCTTGATTTGTTTCCCTAAATAATGAGTCATTTTGTATGGAAACAGCATAATTGACGGGCAAATAAGCAAAAAAAAAAACTGCATGCTTGGTATTGTAAACTTAAAAGTCTGAAAGACAATAAAATATTAAATTAAATTAAAATTGTTTTAAAAATATGGTTGTAGTTTTTTTTTAAGTGAATTGTGAAAAAGTTTTATTTTGATTAGTTTGAAACTGTAGGATTTGGGAGCGACTTTTTTAAGTTATTTTAATAACTTTTTAACACTTGAAAGCTAGTCCATTTTAAAGTCTATATTTTAGAGATGTTTTTCTCGTTTTTTTTTTCTTCAATTTGTAACTTTTGTTGGGAACTTGAAAATTGTCCGTTAGCTGTTGGAGAATTTGAAAATGTTTCAAACTATATTCTTCTTTAACACTATAGCACTTATTCGATTTATTAATTTAGCACTTTTTTTGGTTTTGTTTTTTTCTTTTTTTTTCAAACCAACATTTAAGAGAATTTCTTCTTTTTTTCTTTTTTAAATTTCCTTTACTTGCAATAATTTTAAACAGTTCGTTTTAATTTTTTAAGGTAAGGAGAGTAGTATAAACGTCTTTATTTCATTTCAAAATTATATTCTTTGTCAGTCTTTTGGGGTTTCATTTAATATATATTTTGAAATATTTGTGTGGCTCTCCACCTTAATTTATTGCAATAAAAAAGTTCTTTTGAATTCATTTTATTATTTTTTTTTTAATATATTTTTTCAATATTTTCTTTTTTTGTATGTTTAATTCTTAAAAGTTTTATATAATTATGTAAAGGGGGAAGAAAAAACTAAATTAAAGTTAAATACTAAAAATTAAGTTTTTGTTATACTTTTTTCTTTTTTTAAGCATCGATTCAATCTTTTTTTTCACACTTATTTTTTTTTTATATTTTTATATATTTTTTTTTTAAGATTTAAGTTTTAAATATTTTTTCTTATCAATTGGTGGTAAGATGATGTATTAAAAAAAAAAATCCTTGATTTCAAAACACTTCAAAAAAAAAAATTGAGAATATTTTTCTTCTTTTCAACACCATTTAAAAAAAATAACACTTTTTATGTTGAGTAGAGTCGAGTGGAGAGATAGGAGGCGTTGAATGATGTTGCGTCTTTAAAGAGACAGTGGTAATTTTTGTAGAGGAGTTTTAATTGCAACTTTTTTCATATTTTAAATAAAAATTAATATACGATTCGATAATTTTATAAAAATTAAAAAAAAATATTTTTTTTTTACACTTAACGTCGATTATCTCGATAATTACGACCACTGCTACGTTCATTACCACCACGGTAAGTACGTTCACGATCTCCACCACCACTACGAGAAGAACCGCCCGCACTACCACCACCGCGATGGTTATACTCATTACCACGACCAGGACGATCTCGAGAACGGTTTGCATTTGAGTTGGAGTTTGAATTTCGATTTCCGCGATAATTTGAATTGTTGATACCACCGCTTGCTTCCACCACCAGCAGCACCGCTGCTGCCTCCACCTGTGGCACCAGATCCACTGCTGCCACCATTGCCACCGGGCAAACCTGTTGGAAAACCAGGTGGCAATGCTCCAGTGGGTAAACCAGCATGTTTCCAGGCTGCAAAATCTTCAAACGAAGGTGCATTTTTATCATAACCCGGTGGTGGAGGACGCATTAGCTGGGGTGGTGGATAGTCCGGTAATGGGGGACCATCATAGTATCTGGTCGGTGGTGGCAATTGTTCATACATTGATCCTGGCATACCGGGAGGTGGTACAGCTGTACTACCCGGTGTTGGTGGTGGTATTTGACCAAATGGTGGTACAAACGGCAGTGGTGGCAATTGACCATGCATTGTACGCATATAGTCTGCCAAATACGCCTCGGCAGCAGCTGTTGGTGACATATACCTTTCCCAGGGTGGTAAGGAAGAATCACCGCCTCCAGCTCTTGAACCACCACTGCCGCCTGGACCACCACCTGGTCCTCCCCTACCGTAGGGTGAGCCACCACGCTTATAACCGCCTGGACCCATATGTGGCAGTTTATATGGACGATGTGGTCCACCAAATGATCTTTTATGGCGCATAGGACCACCAACATCGCGACCATCACGACCGCCACCACCGCCACTACGATAATGATGATTTCCTCGACCACCTCCTCCACGTGACGACAATGATTTCGGTGCTTTATATATAACACGTATACCCTTTTCTCTCATCATTTTGGCCGTTTCTTTGGATTTGCGTAATATTGGTGTTAGTTCGATTTTCTCATCTTCTGGGAAGAGACGACACAGTTCCGCACCCACCTTTGGTTCAATTTCTTGACCATCACGTCCGATTTTGACTGGTTTACCTTCGTTCCATGAATTATACAAATGCGATGTACAATTAAACGAGAGTTCTTTACGACATATCCAATCAATTTCGATGACACCTCCCAAAGCTTTAGCAGAAATACTGGGTGGTAAAACCCAGGGTGGTTGTGCAATATCACGACGTGATTGCGCACTCATACGGGCAAATCCAGCAAATTTTCCTGAAAAACAATACAAGATTAGATGGAATTTACGAAGAATATTTTAAATATAAAAAATATGTCTGATTTAAAATTTAATAGTGTTTATAATTTTTAGAGAAAAACGTTTATTCTTCTTCTTAACCTCAACATTTCTAAATTAAATTTGTCAAATGCATATTAATTAAAAATAAATTGCGACTGTCAAGTAGACAGTGTCTGCACTGATAGAATTTTCCTTTATAGTATTAATGATTCGATTTCATTAAAATGGATTTATTGATTGAATTGAATAATTTGATTGAAATAATGAATTAACTAAATGAAAATTCATTAGTATTGTAGATTTTTCATTCAATTTTTTTATGATTTTTTTTACAATTTCAAAAAAAAATAAACCATTAAATCAATGAACAATTTTTGAATTTTTTTCAATCAAAATGTTAAGTTGTAATATGCAAAAAAAAAAAAATAGTTTAGTATAATTTTTTATATCTTTTCTATAAAGCACATTTTGGATTAAAAAAAAAATAATCGCTGAAGTGGAAATCTAATTATTACAAACGACAATTTTTTTTTTGTTATACAGAACTAACTATAATTTTGAAAAAAATAATTATTCGATCTCATAAAATTTGGCGCTTAAAGCGTTGATGTAAAATGACTATAAATTTCATAGACTTTTTTCTTAAGTCGAAATAAGTGATTTAGTAAAAAGTCAACAGGTTTTTATCTTTTTTATTCTTTTTTTTATCATTGTTTTATTAAATTCTAATACTGCCAAAAATTTTATTACTTATATTTTTGCATAAAATTCCTAAATTTTATAACTTTTTTTATATTTTTTTTTACCTTGTGTTGCTGTTTTTCGATTATTTTTAATTTAAAACTACATGCTTTTATAAACGTGCTTGCATCGCTTCTAAATTTTTATTTTTTTATGATGGTACAATCCAATAGTAATTTGGGGGTTGGTTCTAGAGAAAATTTATCTAATATGATCAGAATTTTATCAAAGAGAATGTCTGGTGGACTTACAATCTACCATTTGAACGCGCAAAGCCTTAATAATAAAATTAACGAGTTCCGTTTTATATTCGAAGAATCTAATATTGATAAAATATGTATCTCAGAAACTTGGTGCTTAAAAGATATGCAAGACAATGTTTACAATCTACGTGGATATAAGTTATTTCGTGCGGATAGAACTACACATGGTGGTGGTGTTTCCCATATAGAACATGACGAGGATGTTAATACTGAAGAAATTAATGCTGACGTTTAAAACAATAATAGCATTGAACATTTGTTTTTGGAAATATCCAACAGAAACCAGAAGCTACTAATAGGAACTAATTATAGATCAAATAATCGTATCAAAATGGAAAAGTGGTTAGAAAACATACCAACAATAACTATGGGTTACACTGATGTTATTCTAGTTGGTGACTTCAACTTTAATATATTAGAAGACCGCAGACTAAGTGACCATATGAGTGCTATCGGACTGAACTTAGTAAGCCACTCTTTACTAACGCACTTTACAAGAACTAGCAACACACTTCTGGACCTTTGTTTTGTAAACAATTTGTCACGATTACTGTTGTATGATCAACTTTCGTCTTCGCTATTTTCTAAGCTCGACCTTATTTTTCTTGTTTATGATTTCCAAACTGAAGTTCAAAGTCAATCGATTTCTTATAGAGACTTTAAGAATTTGGACTATCAGCCTTTGACCAACGAGTTGTATACAATCCAATGGAATCGTATGTTTTATATGCCAAATGTAGATGATCAAGTCAATTTTCTACACAACAATATGGACTTACTTTATAACAAATAAATTATAATCAAAACAAAACGTATTCGATATGAACACCCTTGATTTTCAAATGAAATAAAATTACTAATCACTGAAAGATATCATGCCTATGCGAGATGGAAAAGGTTTAAAACTACGGAGCTTCATGAAACTTTTAAGTCCTTGAGAAACAGAGTAAACATGCAAGTAAAGATTGCCAAGTCAAAATTCTATGAAGAGCATTTTAAATCCGCTGTTAGTTCAAAAAAGAAATGAAAAACAATTCGTAACATGGAAATTATAAACCAAGAAAAAAATTATGCCAAAGAACGTATAGATAGATGTCAATCAACTTAATCAATCATTTATAAATATACCAATGCCAATGCAGGACAACGTCTGCCGGGTCAGCTAATTAATACAAATAAAATTTGAAGGCAAAACAACGTTTGCCGTGTCAGATAGTTATATACAAAAGTGATACAATTTGTTTGATTTTACTGCATCATATATTTATACATTAAAGTAATCTCATATTTAGCTATATCAAGTATATATGAATAGATAAAAAAATATCAACTTATATGTAAATTAGAAATTTTCGTAAAAACAAGTATGGGATGTAAATATATACATATTACAATTATATCATGCTATATATCACTATACAGTCATAGTCAAAAGTATTTACACAACAAACACTTTTTTACATTTTCCACTAAATGAGCTTGTTGTTGTTGTTTTTGGAAGTAAGTTGCAAAAAAAAAGTGTTGTTGTCGCTTAGCTTGATTTATGCAGAAGCAAATTAAAGCGAATTGGAAAAGATAACGGTTCATACTACAAAAATAAAAGCAAATGTACTGATGCTTATAAATTGTCAAAAATATTTACTCACATTTTATTTTGCTTCAAAAGTATTTACACAAAACTTTAATTTAATAGTATTCTTTTTATTTAATGAATTTTTAAAATCTTTTTCTGGTTACTTAATTACCATTAACTAATATTTAGTAATACCACCTTTGGCATCAATAACTGCCTGTAACCTGGCTGGAATTGATTCAATTAAGTTGAGGGCAAACTCAAGAGTCAATTTGTTCCAAATTTCCCTTTCTCGACTATGGTATCCTCTCTTTTTCGATCTTTATCAATAGTCCTCTGCTGTTATATGAAGGCCCAAACATTTTCAATAACATTAAGGTCGGGGTTCTGGGCAGGCCAAGAAAGAACAGCTTGGTTAATGTCTTTTAACAATTTGTTAGGTAGCCATCCTTTATGACATGGAGCATTGCCTGTTGTAGAATCCAGTCATTGGTTGGAAAGAGTATATTTCCTGACGGAAAGGCGTGGTCATTTAAAATTCCAATGTAACCGGACTGATTTAAAGTGCCATTTATCGGTACCAAATCTCCAAATCCATAGTATGATGGACATCCCCAAAACATCACCGTGCCACCTCCAAATCTGTTAAGTGGCTGCACTGCATTATTCTTTTGGTGTGGTCGTAGATGCATGAAGTGTTTACCAAACGTACCCTGGAATTAGAATGCAGACTCGTCTGTCCATAGCACATTGTACCAGAACTGTATAGGTTTCTTAATATACTCCAAAGCAAATAAGAGACGTTTAGCTTGGTTCGTTGGGGTAATATCCACTATTTTGCACACAACATAGGTTTTGATGTTAACCTCTTTCAACCTGCGACGCAGTGTAGCATCCCTAACTTCTTTTCCAATTAATTTTTCCGATGCAGCTGCAACTTTGACAGGACTTAATGTAGGATTTTCTATGAATGTTCCTAATAATCTTCTACATTCTCTTTCATTCATGGCAAGTTTCCGCCCAGTTCTCTTTAAATTTTCCAAGTTTCCGTGTGTGTCCTTTTTTTAACCAAATTATACACGGTTTTACGAGAAATATTGTACGACTTTACTAAGTCCGTCGCTGACGTACCACCCTTAAATTTGGTAACAATCTCAGATCGGATTTCAACTGATAATTCATTCTCCTCAGGAATTTCTGAAATTTAAATACCTATTAATTTGTTGACACTGCGACAAAAGCTAAGGACTGCACTTACCCAAAGCAAATTCAAGCATAAATGATAATTTCTATTGTGTAAATACTTTTGAAGCAAATAAAATGTGAGTAAATACTTTTGACAATTTATAAGCATCAGTACATTTGCTTCTATTTTTGTAGTATGAACCGTTATCTTTTCCAATTCTCTTTAATTTGCTTCTGCATAAATCAAGCTAAGCGACAACAACACTTTTTTTTGCAACTTACTTCGAAAAACAACAACAACAAGCTCATTTAGTTTAAAATGTAAAAAAAGTGTTTGTTGTGTAAATACTTTTGACTATGACTGTATATAAACGTTTTCGTCGGCTTGTTTTTTGATTCAAACAATATCCAAATAGATATTTAAAAAAATTCTATAGACTCAAAAATTAATTTTTCAAGCTTTGTTTACAAAATATTTAAATTCAATTACATTTAAGAGCCAATTCAATAATGATTGCCTTCAATGTTTGTATATTTCATGATGATTAATTTTCGATTCATAGAATAATAACCCTCATCCATGTTTTGCTGTCTGCGATACTATAATAACACTGTGTGTAATTTTTTAAGTCATTTCAAAATAACCATATACGCCCACCACTACGTGATAAAAGACTAAAAAAAAAAAGACCCGTGTCTCCCAATTTTTCCCAAAGTCATCTCCTCTTTTGTTTATGGGCCGCCAAAGATTTGGGGCCTCGGTATCATTTTCGCAAAAAGTGATCATTTTCTCAGGCTCATATCTTGCAAACCGTTCAGAATTTCGATTTACTCTCTATGGCAAAGTTGTAGCTCTTGTCATAAAGAACAAAAATTGCGAACATATAAAATCAAAAAAACTTCACCTTCCAGAAAAAACTACTAAAGCGATCGCAACGAGTGATAGCTCGTTGGAAAGGTATTGAATCAGGCTTTAATTGAAAAATAAAATTTTTCTAATTTTTCTCAGAAATTTACATTTTTTCCCATGAAAATTAAATTTTCCCATGAAAATTAAATTTTCCGATTTTCCACGGAAGCTCCTAAATTTTCCGGCTAATTTTATTTTTTTGGATTCCTCATAATTTTTGCTTTAAGAATCAGCAATAAAAAAATGGGCCCGACTCCTTGTTTGGACAGGAGAAGAGCATTTAAGAGACCACCTTGTTCTCATTGTTTTTATATTTTTTATAATTGAATTATTTTTAGTTCTTTAACAAGAAAAATTAGGAAAATAAATAAAATTTTCCTAATTTTTCTCAGAAATTTACCTTTTTTCCCATGAAAATTAAATTTTCCGATTTTCCACAGAAGCTCCTAAATTTTCCGGCTAATTTTATTTTTTTTGGATTCCTCATAATTTTTGCTTTAAGAATCAGCAATAAAAAAATGGGCCCCGACTCCTTGTTTGGACAGGAGAAGAGCATTTAAGAGACCACCTTGTTCTCATTGTTTTTATATTTTTTATAATTGAATTATTTTTAATTATTTAACAAGAAAAATTAGGAAAATTTTATTTTTCAATTAAAGCCTGATTCAATACCTTTCCAACGAGCTATCACTCGTTGCGATCGCTTTAGTAGTTTTTTTTAAAAACAACTTTCAATGAGGTCCCTTATGAAGAATTCTTCAATTTTGTCACATGACAGTGGTGCACACCACTACTAAACCAGTCACTATAAAAAAAAAAAAATATGTAGGTACATTATTTTTGCTGGGCAATCGATTGAGACTATTTATTTTAAAATCGGAGAGATCGTTTTCATATGGAATTGCTCTATATGGTTATTTTTTTTCGTGTTGCACTGTGTAATACTTATTATAAAAAATGGGATTTAATAAAGGTAATTTTAAAGGTATTTTTTATCAAAAGATTATACTCACGCTACAGATTGGATTAAAAAAAAAATATATAGAATAATACAAAAAATATTTAAGTTCAAAAGAGAAAGGAACAAAAACCAATCTGTCGTGTATATTATTACTCCAGTATTATGAATCAACCTTTATTTTTAAAACTGTTTTCATTTAATTTCGTTTTAAGTTATTTTCACCCTTAATAATATATAAATTTATAAAATTAATATAAATGAAATATATACATATTTTGAGTTTAAATAAATAGCATTATTTTTTTAAATTTGTTAAAAAAAATCCAATAATAAAATTTTTGAAAATTTTCCATAAACGAATGGACTGAAAACATGTAAAATCAACCACTGGATCACCTCCACTCCTTCTGATTTCAAACCAAACTTGCTTTGGTCATATAGCTCATATAACTATAACCTCGTATAATATCAGCGGATCTTGATATGTCGAGTTTCAAAATATGACAAATATTCGAAAATAATAATAAAAAAAAAAAAAAAAAAAAAAAACTGTTTTTTGATACCGCGGATTTTAAAAAAATGCATTTTACCTTAAAAAATTATTATTTTTGCTTATTATATTTAAAGCACGATAACGGTGGCTTTAAACTGAGGTACCAATGAATTACGTATCTTTAACCGTTAAAAAGATATGGAAAATTAAATTTTAGATTTTTTGTCATATTTTAAAACGCGATATTTCCACAACCGTTAGAGCTAACAACCCAAAACTAGTACGATGTCATATTTATATGACACTTCCTTCCAAGCCAAGTTGGGTTAATATTAAAGGGGGTAGAGGTCTAAAATTTGAAAAAACTAACAACATTTTGTTAAATATTAAAATAAATATAAAAACTGTATTCTATTTCACAATATTGTTTCATAAAAAAGCAAACAAAGCATTAAAATTCGTTAGTATAAAAAATAAATAATAATAAAAATATAAAAAATTCTTTAAATGTATACAAAATTTCGCGATTTTGTGTTCTACGAAAGATTATCGTGGTGCGAAACAACGAAACTCTTTCGTAAAATACAAAAATAAATTCGTATAATGCACACAAAAATTTTGTAGATTTAGTATATTTTACGAAAGATTTTCGTGGTATAGATTTTTTAAAGGGTATTAGTTTGCGCAAATATTTCAATATTGAAAAAATTTGCTAAGAAACATCATCTTCCACAATATCTTTGGATAATGTCCCTGAAATGAAATTTTAACTATTTAGTGAACTGCAACACATGCAAGAGGGCTGTTCACTTAAAATGTGCTGAAATAATGGCCAGCTTTCATTACAACTCAGAATATTCAGGCGAAGATTAAGAACGTTTCTTTATTTAATTTTATTTTGTTTATTTATTTATTTCTGTTACTTTTTTTTTTGTTACATTTATCTCGGTAGTTATCATCTAATAAACAAGAATTACCGCTAAAACTATTTTTTAAATGTTAGTATATTTTAATGTAATCCCAAATTACCCCACAACTTCCCAAATTACCCCACCTTTTCTTCATTGAAAATATCGCCAAAAAATCCAACTAACGAATAATTTAGTTTTGTTCTTTTGGGTGGAATGGATATATCAAGAGATTAACAAAAATAGAGTTGGGTGCTTTTTAAGACCTACAAAATTTTTTTTTTCAAAATTACCCCATCTTCCCCTACTTATGAGTAAGACATTATTTTTGGTATTGAAATAATGGGAAAATTAACTAGTGGTTAGTAAGTACTTATTATTTGTGTGAAAGTTATGCAGAGAGTAAGCTGGTGTCGGTGCCGGTATTGAGAAAAGTAATGACGTCATTACCGTTTCTATACATGTTCTATGTGGTCTACCATATAGAACATGTGCGGTCACTTTATTTTGATCTCAAAAAGGAATCCGTTAAAGTTCTCAAAAGCAATTGCGTCTGAAATTGGAAACGTAGTCAGCGTTCCAACTGTTCGTCGACGTCTTCAAAAAGCTAATTTACCCGGCCGCACAGCAAAAAAAAGTTACCCTGATGTGTAAGAAAAATACTACTATGAGGTTAAACTTTGCTAATGAACATTTGAACTGGTACGGAAGTGAAGGCGAAATAATCTTTGGAGTGACGAAACAAAAATCAATTTGCTTGGGAACGACTTTCAGAGGAACGTTCGACGCTCCAAAGGAAAATAGTTCAACGTTCAATTCACACAAAGAGACTGTTTGTTAAACATTATGGTATGGGGATGCTTCTCATTGAATAGGGTAGGTCCAATATTTCGCATAGAAAATACTATGAACGCAATGTGTTATCGAGAAATTTTTGAAGACGTTATGCTTACTTATGCACGTGAAGAACTAGCATTGCTTTGGGGTTTATCAACAATATAGGACAAAAAGCATACCTCTGCATTGGAAAATAATGGGTTCAGGGAGAACAATCTTTTAAGCCTAGCAAATCGCTCGACTTGAACCCAATACAAAATCTTGGGGGTGAACTTAAATTTAGTATTTCACCGGCTAAGAAAAGTTGGTTTAATACGCCACTGATAAATTATCATCTGTCACTTAGAGATTTGGCATTTAAAGAAAATCTCAGAGTACCCATTGGAGATCTTATTGAAAAGCTCGTAATCGATCCTAGACAGTGATTAGAAATGCTAAGAGTATGGCTTATACGAATAAATTTAGAAATTCAGATACGAGCGCGATGTGTAAGATGTTAACATCCAATGGGTGTTTAAATACAGTTGACCTTGCAGATGATTTGAATCCGGATGAATTAAATATAGTTTTCGATAACAGATCAGTTGATTTATTCGAGGTCTTTGATTTAAATTTAAATTTTTGTGTTAACGATTTCTCATTACGTAACATTGATTTTTGAAGATCTACTTATTGCTCTTTCAAATATCAAGTCTAATGCTTCTTCTGGTTCTGATGATTTACCTCTTTTTTTTCTTTTATTCATAGACAACTTTTGTATCTTATAAATAATATTTTTACTAATTCTAAATTTCCTTCTCATTGGAAAATTGTTAAGGTAATCCCAATTAGGAAGGATTCTCGTCACGAGTTTAGACCAATTTCGTTGGTTCCTGTCTTATCTAAAATTGTTGAGCACGTTATTAAGGAACAGGTTATGATGTTTTTGAATGACAATAACTTTCTTAATTTTTTACAATCAGGTTTTCGTACAGGATATAGCACGACCTTACTTGTAATTGCACTCACGGACTCTATTATACGTATAGTGGATAAGGATAATGTGGGAGTGTTGTTATCTCTAGACTTGTCTAAAGCCATTGATAACATTAGTCATGCGATCCCAATACATAAGCTATGCAATTATTTCGGTTTTTCTTACCCAGTAGAGTACCACAGGGCTCAGTTATAGGGCCTTTACTATTTATGCTATATATGAACGAATTTTTTGAACATACTTTGAGTGTGATGCTTTTGTCGTTGACATGAAATTGCTATTATCTAATATTTCTGCCTGGATGATAAATTGTAGTTTGAGTATAAACTATAAACATAACTCTGAAGTGGAGGTTAAGTTCCAAAATAAATTGTACCCTGCGTAGATTATATTCCCTAAATCTTTATTTGGCACTTTCTATTAGAAAACGCATGGCACATTCATTATTAATGTCCAACTTATTATACTGTATTGAAGTTCTATTTTATTTATTTGTTTGCAACGCAATAAGCCTCTTAGGCCAAAGTGCAGCATTGTTAATATATTCTACAAATTTAATATAAATATTTACAAAATTTCTTAAATTATATGTAAATAGCCGTGTATACATAAAAAAAATCCCTAAAACAGGATTATAGAAAAAAAAGTATCTAATGTTTTAAATCGTATGCTCTACATTTTTTGAATATGGCTAAGGCACAAACAACACCATTATACATTAAGTCCCTATTGATCACAACTTTTAATAATAAGAGCCAAACACAAAGATACAACTATGAATTATTTCGGAAGTAAGCTAAAAGCATGTGCCAATTGGGTCGATTTGGACCACATATGGCATAACTATCACATATGGTTTGTGTCAATAATAACAAATATGGTATTTTGGAGTTTAAACAACTGTCATTATAATTCAGTATTCGATAGACGCCAAAGTGTTAACACACATTTTTTTCAATAGCTATAATAATGTCGAATTTTGTGCCTAAAAAAGATGTTTTTCGGGGAAGTCTGATAACCTTCTTTCTTATGAAGAAAACGGCTGCTGAAAGTTAGCGATTGTTGGGAGAAGCTTACGGTCAACATGCACCAACTCAAAAAACTTGTGAACGATGGTTTGCGCTATTCAAAAGTGGTGATTTCGACACAGAAGACAAGGAGAGGCCTGGTCAACCGAAAAAGTTTGAAGATGAGGAATTGAAAGCATTACTCCACGAAGATTATTGTCAAACGCATGAAGCACTTGCATTATCATTGGGAGTCACACACGCATTGGGATTCATTCAAAAGCAAGGAAATTGGGTCCCATGTGAATTGAAGCCGAGAGACGTTGAAAGCCGATTTTGCATGTCGGAAATGCTGCTTGAACGCTACAAAATGAAGTCATTTTTGCGTCGTATTGTTACTGGTGATGAAAAATAGATAACCCCAATCGCAAAAAGTCATATATAAAGAACGGCCAACCAGCCAAATCAACGCCGAATATCCATGGAGCCAAGGTAGTGTTCGGTATTTGGTGGGATCAGAAGGGTGTTTTGTATTATGAGCTGTTGAAATCGGGTCAGACGATCACAGGGGACCTGCACCGAACACAATTGATTCGATTGAAGAGAACAATCAACGAAAAACGACCAGAATATTCGACCAGACACGAGGCCATAATTCTCCATCATGACAACGCTCGGCCACATGTTGCAGGTTTGGCTCACCCGCCTTATAGCCAGGACCTTGCCCTTTCTGACTACAATTTGTTTCGATCTGATACCTTCAGAACAGGGTATCAGAAATTGGCTTGATTCATTCTTTACCTCAAAACCGGAGCAGTTCTTTTGGCGCAGAATCCATATGCTACCAGAAAGGTGGGAACAAGTAGTGGCTAACGATGGATAGTACTTTGAATAATTCCTAATTCATTTTGTTATTATAATAAATGCATTTTTCAAGCAAAAAAATATACATTATTAACTTGTATATCCAATAAAATTACCAGGTGTTGACGTGAAATTTTGCAAATGGTATAGTAAGTAGTTCTAACCCCTACAAGTTCTAATAATGAAAGATTGAGCAAAGATCCTACATGAAAATAAGGGGTTCAACAATACGTGGGGTTGTAGTATATCTCGTGAATGTAAATCTTGAAAATAAATCATACGGCACTCCATAGTACATTATCTTGTAAAAGAATAACAAATTTCTTAACCGCAAGTAGTCATTAAATGAACAACCCAGAAATCTTTTCACATCCATAGAAACATGATCACGACAACCAACACCATACACAACCCAGCAAAATAAAGTGGTAGAAGTGCTTTAAAAACCTCTTTAACTTGACTTCCAAAGCATTAGTATACGCACATTTTTCGCTTTCATAGAAGTTATTGTTACCAACTGCCAAAAATGTTAAATTAAAGTTATTTTCAACAACATTTGCATCACCATATAAATTAATTGGTATCTAAATTAATAACATCCTAAGAAGTGCTTTTTCATAAGTTCATATATTCTTTTTTTATATGAAGGTTGAGGTGGTAAGTGGGTGGTTTTGTAATCAGAAGGTTGCGAGATCGATTCCGGGCTGTTGAGATAATTTTTTTTTTTATTTTTTTTTTAATTCTGATTAATTTTTTTAGTATTTTTTTATTTAATTTTGCTTTTTTTCTGAGTAATGTAAGATAATTAAGTAAACGACCAAATAATTAATATCTTGACTTTAATCGTAAAGAAAAAAATTGTAAAAAAATTGTAGAAAAAATTGTTATCCAGAGTTAACAAATAATTATTTGATAAAAATGTTTTTTTGGCCTTTGCGATGGAACTTTTTGTTAAAAATTATTTAAAAATATAAAAAACCTAAAGTTTTATATTTTTTATTGTTATGTTGATAAGAAAATTAAGATGTATTTCACTGCTAAAAATTAGTTTATTGAATTTTTCATATTTGTTTTAAGACATACTTTTTAGGACTGTATTGAAACATGTGCAATATTCAAAAAAATTAGGTGAAAAAATTTGATTTTGGCTTCAAAAATCTATTTTATTTTTTAATTCTATTGTTCCAGATCACAAAAAATTTGAAAAACGAAGCGAAATCTTGTTTAATAACTTTTACTTAATTAAAATATATCACTTTAATTTTCCTATAGAGTTTTTACCGAACTCTTGCCCCAGATCTTTAGAAAAAAATACGGGAAACATTAAAAGATCTTACGTTCCAAGGCACACTGGTTTCCTTGCAGGCCACTTTTCCCTACCTGTTAACCTATTTCTCCAATACTTTTTTTAATTGTCTGGTATATTTTATCTTATTTCAGACACTTCTCGTCAAATTAATTATTATATTATAATATTTTAAAATATGCAATGAATTTAAAATTGTTAAATGAGCTTTTTTATTATTTTTTATTATTTCTTAATATGTTTTTTTAATCTAATCTCATATCTCATTGATACGAAATCACATAATAAAAATGTTTTAAGAAATCATTATTTTATAATGAAAATGAAAATTATTCAAGTTCGAGGCCATACTCTATATTTCTTTATTAGGATATTGTCCTGACATATAATCTATAGAGTGTTTTGTTTTCAAATTTATTATTTGACCCTTTCAGGAATGTGTTGATAGATCTATTTCGGGAATTTTCTAGGTTCCCATCATCAGAACACGTTTTTAAAGCGGTAACAATCACATGACAAACATCAAAGATTCATATAAACTAGTTTACTCACTACATGAGAACTAATATATGAGCTTGAAGTTAAAGATTATAACCATTGATCAAAAAACAAAACATTCTATAGATTATTTGTTTGAACAATATCCTAATAAAGAAATATAGAGTATGTCCTCGAACTTGAATAATTTTCATTGCACAATTAAAGGTCGAAAAAAACATAATTTTTATTTTTTAATAAAAATTATATCAAACTTTAATCATTATTTTATCTTTTTTATTATATATTTCTGTAGCATATTTTTCTTGCTTTCATAAAAATATACGAATATTTTCAACTTAATACAATACAGCAGATCGTAACTCAGATTCGAGGCACCAAAAGATTTTTTTTTTAATATATAAAGAAACATCCCCTAGAGTATGCAGCATATTTTTATTAAATAAAAATGTTAATATATATTTGGAAAAGACCATCCGTGAACTGTGGAAATATTGTAACTTGTTTTTGATTAAAAGTTTATGACCGATTATGGCCAAAAGGCTAGGTCATTGGAAATGAAGAAAATAAATAAATAAAAGAGCATTCATGCACTGTTTTTAATGCTATTAAAGAAGTTAACAACGCACACGCTGCCCTATAATTTACCCCCAATGGAAGATGCAGCCAACAACTATATACTTTGCTAAGACCTAATTCAACTTTAGTGGAGATGGAGTCAATATGCTGACCTAAATTCAGACATTCATCATGGCTTAACCAAAGTTAGATGCATGCAATCAACAATATCATTTTAATAAAGTAAGAATAAAATAGGCCAAATGACCGAGCCCTTTGGCACTCCAGAGTATGTATGAATAATAATAATATAATACTCTTATAAACTGCGACCATCCCTTGCAAATAAGAATGTATCAATTTACAAGCAATTACCGAAAAACAAAGTTTTCGTTGCAATTTCCCAATAAGAATGGTGTAATGATAAGGTCTAGAGATACCAGTACACAGTTCCTATGTTCATCAAATTCGCCATAGAAGTCTCAGTGATGCCCACTAACATAGCAGATGTATTATGCCTCTTCCTGTAAGCATATTGAATGTTCTTCAACAAATCGTGTTGATTAATATAGTCTAAAATTTGTTTTTCAATACATGCAAAATAATTTTCGAAACAGAAGGATGGATGCAAATAGGTCTAAAATCCACATATCCCTTTTTCGATATTGGAACAATTCTAGAAAGTTTCCATCCATCAGGATATGAAGTAATTATAACATAATTAAAAAGATATAAAAGTGGCTCCAGAATAAATCGAAAAACTAATTTAATAAATTTAAGGTTAAAACCATATACTCCTATCGAATTTGACTTAACATTCATTAAAGCACTCCATAAATCATCAGCGTATATATTCCTAAATGAAAAACCTTCTTTTTCATTACTTACAGAATCAAAATCAGATTAGTCTAAATTAAAGTTACCATTAGAAGCAAAAGAATTATTAAAAGTATTTATATCAACAATTAACAATCGCGCGTTCTGCTATCTACAACACCCTGAGTTATTTAAAGTTTGTCATAACCTCCTGTTACTTTCAACGTTCTCAAACATCCTAATATGATGCTGCCTTCGATACTTTAAGCTAATTTTTCAATTTACAATACTTTATCCGATTGTCCTCAGTAGGAGAAGCTTTAAACTCTCCACAAGTACTATTCCTGAGGGTCCTAGCATTAATTACGTCCGCTTCTTTCATCCAAGGGTCTTTTTTATTCTTAGTTTTGTATTTAACCACAGGAACATATTCATACAACCCGGATAGTGGATTTAGTTAAAAAAAAAAATAAAAATTATTTTTCTTTTTGTGGTAAAGTGTTTGTAACCGTCATATGTTTGTAAAACCGTCATTACTGAAGATTCTTTTAATTAAATATTGACAGGTAGAAGTAGAGGAAAACATTTTTATTGAAAAACGGACACAATGCATATATATGCCAGACTGCAGCAGTTTTGTCCCCTTCAAGGACTCGTCAGTGGTTAATTTATGTGTCAATTGAACAAAATGTTTTAAATTGTTAAATTGCTCAATATGAGAAACTTTTTACTTTTGTGTCATAGTGAGTTTCAAACCCACAGCCATACAACAGGCTATCACCTCTTAGCGAGTTGAGCCACGGTCTACACAGCGATGAGTGTGACTTTATCAGAAGAGACCGATTTAACTAATACCTATGAACAGTTTATTTTTCATCTAAAATGCTTCCTCTTTTTAATCCTATTGTTATCACTTTTCCACAAGTAATTATCACATTATGATTTGGTTTATTCACATTCATTAGTTGGATACCAAGTGTATGTCAGAGATAGATTTGCCGTGCTGGGCAACTCAATCTCTAATAGGAATTATCAATAATAAGAATTAACTTTGAATTAAAACATTTTAAACTGCAATACATTTTGTCATGTGCGTTTATTTTATATTCTTTAATAATTTTTTAAACTTTTTACTTTAATTTTTGTAAGTTAAACTTCCCAGGTAGAAATTTGGGATGGTACAAAAAACGAAGAGTTTTCAAAACGTTTGTTTTTGATGGTACTAAAATAAAAGCGTTTCCAAAGCGATAATTGCAAATAATACGAAAAAAAAAGCATTTAAAAAACATTATTTTGGATTGCTATTCGAACGTTCGGACAAAGTATTTTAGGAGTGCTTTTTATACAAAACTTACAAATATTTGTGAAATAAAAACACTGTAAAAACATTGGTTCTGTTGTAGAGAATTTTTAACGCAGTTAAAGTTTATTTTTCGATTAAATAAAAAATATTTTTTCATACAATACAAAAACATAAAAGTGAACTAGATTTAACAATTTATGCTATAAACACATAGACGACTGCAGCTACACGACTACAGCCTGTCAAAAATAAAATACACACGTTTATATGAAAACAATTATTTTGGCACCAACACGACTACACGGCTACCCGACTACTTTTGCCGCTGTAGTCAACTTAGGTTAATTTCTATTTTTGTTGGCTGCAAAACAAAAATAGTGTTGACAATAAAACAAAATATGTAACAAATTAGTGCTTAAAAATATTTTATTTTGTTAAACACAAAAAACGTCGCAACATCAAATGGTATAATTGCATTAATATTCAAGAGGGGTTATATAAATTTATTTTCACGTTATAATAATGTATTATAAATAAGTAATTGTATTTTTAAGTGAACTTTATATACGTGTCTACAACCAAGCATGTTGTTCTATTTTAATAAAGAAAAAAAAGATGTAATTGGCACTACTGAAACAAAAATGCATTTGTATCAGGGATGTTAAATGGAGTTTTCAATTTTGTACCAACATCCAAAAAAAATTGTACTTTTTGGACGTTGACGGTACCATTTTTTTTAAATTTATTAAAACAACAAAAAAAAATACATAAAAATTCTCTTGTACAGAAAAAAAACAAAACCTTCCAATAACATACATTATATGTATGAATAAAATAAGGCATAAAAAAGTCTTATGAATATATGAGACCAAATCATGGAATTATTTGTTTAGTTAATAAACTATTTGGAATTTCTACATCATAGCAGCATAAATTTGTCGCTCTTAACCAATCCTTAGTCTGTATGAGACTTGATAATGTTGGCTAATGTAGTCTGTTTCTTTCCTTAGTTTTTATTATATTTTGAAAAGAAAAAAACTATTTCCACATTTGCAGACCAGTGTGGAATGGATAAAATTCCAGCAACGACTAGAAATGTCTGGAAACATATTGACATTCAGTTCATTTTGAAAATTAGCTACTACCGACCAAAAACTACAAACGTTTTAATTTTTTAACGAGTTCAGTTAAAAAAATTTTAGTTTTTACTCTGGCTCAAGTAATATTTTTACTAAGAAGACAAGAATGGAGCAAAATTAATGATTAATCGGTTTTTTGTTAAAGTTCTGCCTATTATGAAGGCTATAACTTTTCTAAAACATTGGGTTCTGATGAGATCTTTAACCAGAATCGAAATACTAGTATTAACCTAGCTAATATGTTTGATTTGCTTTATTTTTGTAAATATACGGAGGTTGAGAGCTCGTTCTAAATTAAACATATATAAGATTGTTTGGAATTTTCTTTCATTTCTTTAACAATAATTTAATTTTCGTTTGAGTTTGAATTTTAACGTCTTTTTCAGACAATTGCAGTTAATACTATAATTAATATGCAATTTTATTTTAATTTAATTGTGAAAGGCGTGGTAGAGAAGAATGAGTGTATTTTCTAAAAATCATAACTACATTGCAAATATTCAATTTTTTCTGAATCAGACTGCGCAGTTTCTGGTATTGAACGTTCGTCAGTGACCCTGTTTTTTTTTTGAATTTTTGAATAATGTAATATTTGTTATGTTTTTATTTGTTCGATTGCGTCTATATGAAATTTTTCTGTGCAATCACTGACCGTGGTATAGATAAACTGATTTCTAATGCCACATGCACTCGCACTACACGTTAGACAGAGCGCTTTAGCCCTCTGAGCTATAGTTAGGTCGAGTTTTGTTGTGATTAAAACTAGTTTTATTCAATACACGGTGTTTTTGTTCTTGCATACATAATCTCAGAAGTACAACTCCAACAACACAACAGTTCTATTTTTAGAAACTCACCTCACTCTAATGTCCACTGTTTTCCCATATGTTATAAGTGATGCCATATCTGTATATCAATTTTCACTTCTTCAGAATTTTAATAAATTCAAAATAAAAGTGAAGTTGGCTGCCAACAAGTGTCAATATATGTAAGAGCTGCCAGATAAATTTTGTAAAAAATCGTAAATTTTTAATCGATATTAAAAAAAAAAAATTGCCAACTTTATTCTTCAAAATCCTTAAAATGATGATAAATCGTAAAATCTGGCGGATATAGTCGCATATATTTTAAGAGCTCATTACATAAAACGAATAAATGCAATGAAAAAGGACACAATAACAATTTGTTTGCTATACTAAAAACTTCAAAAAGGGGAAAAATTAAAAATTTTTAAATTGTACCAAATGAGTCGCGGTTGTACCACGGTACTTTAGAAGGTCAAAATGTACCAAAAAAAGTACAATTGTACCAACTTTAACATCCCTCATTTGTATAAAAAACAGCTGTTGATATTTTTAAATTGAATCGTGATCAGCTGTTTACTATGCTGCTGTCGTTTCCAAAATAATAAGTAGCTGACCACACGGCGACGATTGCAGTCAACGGCATTTGCAGTCGTGTAGCTCTGCAGTCTGCTGTGGTCTATGTGTTTATAGCATTACTTTTATATGTACAGTAGGTATTTGAATTGGTTAACCCATAAATTTCCAACAATCTCCGCCTCAATTCAAGTACCTTTACATTAAACAAATTTTACATTTAAAAACAAATATTTAACAATTTACAACAACTAATATGTTTTTCTTTAGTAAGAGATTTTGTTAAAATATCAGCTGCATTATCTGATGAAGCCACATATTCGATATCAATATTGCCATCAAGATATTTATCACGAATATAGTGAAAACGAATATCAATATGTTTGCTACGTTTATGTACTGTGGGATTCTTCACCAAAAACTGAGCACCTTGATTGTCACAACATAAAGTTGTTGCAGGATCACTACACTGAACAAAACCCATCTCTTGCAAAAGACTTCTTTGAAAAATAATTTCTTTTGTTCCTTGGCACATAGCTATATACTCCGCCTCCATTGAGCTCAGAGAAACCACATTTTGTTTTTTAGATTCCCAAGCAATAGGACTACCACCAAAAAACAAAACATAACCGCTGTAGGATTTGCGATCATTAGTGTCTGCACCCCAATCAGAGTCTGTAAAACATATTAACTTTTCATTATTTGGACTATAAGTTAAAGTACCTTTTGGATTCTTTTTCAAATATCTTAGCAGATGCTTTGCAGCCACAAAATGTTCATTGTGTGGATGCGATGAAAATTGAGCCAGACGAGAAACAATATGTGAAATATCTGGTCTTGAGATAACGGACAGATACATCAGTCCACCAATTAACGACTGATAGCTTTTAACATCATAAAGAACTTGACAGTTTTCATTATTGCACTTTTCCAATACAGTACCAGAAGCCATTGGAGTTGAAGCCGGTTTACATTCCGACATACCCCATTGTTTTAGCAATTCTTCTGTATAACGTTGTTGATGAATAGAAATAACACCACTTCTATCCTCCCGCTCAATCTCCATTCCTAAATAGAATGAGATTGCACCACGATCAACCGCTTCTACATGCTGATTTAAATTTGTTATGATGTTTTTCATTTGTTGATTGGATGAACAGGCCAGTAACAAATCATCAACATACAAAGCTATTATATTAACATTGTTCTTCTCCCGCTGAATGTATACACAATTATCAGTTTTGCATCTTTGGAAACCCATTTGAATTAAAATTTCTGTTACTTTTACGTTCCATTCTCGACCTGCCTGCTTTAATCCGTACAATGAGCGCTTTAGCTTGCAAACCTTTTCAGGATATTTTTCATTTTCAAACATAGGAGGTTGCTTCATATATACTTCGTCATGTAAGTCGCCATTTAAATACGCTGCGACAATATCCACGTGATTAACCAGCAATCCATAGTTAGCAGCCAACGCAAGTACTAACCGAATAGTAGAGTGACGTACGACCGGAGCGTAGGTTTCCTTATAATCAACGTTGTACTTTTGAGCACAACCACGAGCTACCAATCTTGCCTTGAATTTTTCAATGGAACCATCTGCTTTTTGCTTTAAAGCAAAAACCCACTTGCAGCTTAATACGTTTTTGTTCTTTGGTTTGTCTACCAAATCCCAAGTTTGATTCTTAATTAAAGAATCATACTCACGTTGCATAGCATTTTTCCATTGATCCGCATTCTTTGAGTTCAATGCTTCCTTTAAGGTTTCAGGATTTTCCATTACAGCATTTAAAAACTGTGGACCAGAATCAGTCACATACACCTTTCTTGGTCTACCAACTGCACCAGTTCGTTGTATATGAGGACGGCCACGAACACGTTTACCTGTACCATTTGGTTCATCAACATATGTTTCTTGCAAATCTACATTTACTAAATCACTTTCGACGTCTGGAATTGTAGGTTGATCTTCGACATCACTAAATCCTTCAAATTCACTTCGTTCAACTGAAGACATATCATCACTACCAACTTCAGATTGAGTATTTTGTTCAACATAATCACTACTATTTGCGTTATTGTCACTATGACTTTCAAAATTTGCGTAAAAGAAATCTGCAGTTTTATCATCTTTATTTGATTCACCCGTAAACTTTTCTTCGAAAAAAATAACATCTCTTGCTTTGTACATTTTTCGATTTTTCAAATCAAACAATCTATATCCTTTAGTATAAGTTTCATATCCGACGAACACCATTTTAACACCTTTTGGCTCAAACTTGCCAATATTTTTTCCTTTTTGTAAAACAACAGCTTCGCATCCAAAAGTCTTGAAATGCTTGACCGAAGGTTTTCTTCCAACCCATAACTCATATGGAGTTTTATCTTTTAAAACTTTTGTAGATGAACGATTACGGATATAGGACGCTGTATTTACTGCTTCAGCCCATAAATATTGAGGCAATTTAGCTTTTTCTAGTAAACAGCGAGACATCTCAACCAGGGTTCGATTGGCTCTTTCAGCCACCCCATTTTGTTGTGGTGAATATGGACATGTAGTTTGGTGAGCTATACCATCTTCCGTTAAGAACCTTGAGAAATCTTTATTTACGAACTCCAATCCATTATCACTCCTGATACATTTTATTTTACGACCAGTCATGTTTTCCATTTCAGCTTTGTATTTTTTAAAAACTTGAAACGCATCTGACTTCTTTTCTAGAAAATAAATCACAATGTATCGTGAATAATCGTCGATAAATGAAATAAAATATTTAGCACCACTTGAGATTTACTTCTCATAGGACCACATAGATCCGTGTGTACAAGTTGCAACACATCTGTTGTGTATACTTTTGAATAACTATTGTAACTTTTGGCATGAATTTTACAAACTGCACAAGTAGAACATTTAAAAGTCTTTGGAGGATTTATCTTTAAACCACGTACACTATCATTTTTAGATAATTGATATAAGTCATTAACATTTAAATGACCGTAACGTTCATGCCACTTTTTCAAATTATTTGAACTTTCTTCAACCATGTTTAAGTTTTCCAATTGGGTATTCAGTTTAAAATTTACATGATATATGTCGTTTTTCTTTTTAGCCGAAAAAAATATTTTATTTTGTTTATTTTTTTACTACTGATGTTTTTCCTTCAAACTTCACAACATAACCAGCATCGACAATTTTACTAACTGATAAAAAATTAGAATGTAATTTTGGTACATACCAGACATTTTGCAAAGAAATATTGATATTGCAATTAGATTTTAGTTCCACGGTTCCAATACCTGCAGCCATTACGAAGTAATTACCAGCCAGCCTAATTTTATGTGATGCCTTTCGAATTTTAGAAAAAAATTTTGATTCACGACACATATGTGAACTAGCACCACTGTCCAAAATCCACACATTGTCATCATTACCACAATGTTCATTAACACCCATTGCAAAGGATTCATTCATACTATTACAAGAAGATTTACATTGAGATCTAACATGACCTCTTTTGCCACATTTAAAACATTTTATATCATTCATATTTTTAGAATTAAAATTCTGTTGTTGATTATTTTTAAAATTCTTGACATTACCTTTTTTCAAATTTCGTTGTTCTTGGCGTGTATTTGCTGTAAAAACATTTTCTGAATTGAAACCATTTTTCTCACCTTGTCTTTGTTCTTCTTCAAGAATCTTTGCCTTTAATACTTCTAGTTTGGGGTAACGTGTCTCGGCTTTCCATAGCTACGACAAAACTCTCCAACTCTTCAGGCAAACTACATAGTAGAAGTATACTTAACAGATCATCCGGCATTTCTATCTTAATACTTTTCAAATCATCAACCACGGTACAGAACTCGTTTAACTGCGACGCAAACTTTTCAGATTTCGAAAACTTGAATCTTACCAATTTCTTGAATAAATTGACCTTACGTGCTGGAGCATCCCTTTTGTATAAGTTGCTTAACACATTCCATGCATCGGAAGCTGTCTTACAATCCTTAATGTGGATTATTTCCGAAGGCTTTACACACAGCGTTATTGTTGCAAGCGCCTTCATATCCTTTTTTATGGTGTCACTAGTTGCTGATGGACTTACATTTGGTTTTTCAACAGCATCCCATAAATCCAACGTTACTAACAGGCTTTTCATTTGTATATTCCACACCGCATAATTTTCGCCGTTAAGCTTTTCTATTTCTGCTTGTCCCGACATTTTTCTACGTCAAACATACAACACCATTAACACACAAAACAGCAATTTTTTATTTTTAATTTTTGCAATAACGACCGTCAGACGAACCGAATTAAATGTATTTTAATATCTGACCAACAAAATTAAAACGTATATGGGTGAGGGCCCATAACCATTGTTGTAGAGAATTTTTAACGCAGTTAAAGTTTATTTTTCGATTAAATAAAAAATATTTTTTCATACAATACAAAAACATAAAAGTGAACTAGATTTAACAATTTACTTTTATATGTACAGTAGGTATTTGAATTGGTTAACCCATAAATTTCCAACAGGTTCAAAGCGTTTTTCCAACGTTTGTAAAAAGTACTTTAGAAGTTCTTATCGTACAAAATTTACAACGGTTTATAAAATAAAACCAATGTAAAACCATTGCATTAAAGCGTTTTTCTAACATTTGCCAATAGTACTTTAGAAATACTTTTTTTTTTACAAAATATTTTACTGATTAAAAAACAACACTGTCATAAGGGGTCTATCTATATGCGAACTCGGTTTCTTATGCAATTTTTTTATATGCTTTTCTCTTCATGAACCGAGTTCAATAAATCACTCAATATGGCCAGCCCATAATGTGGCGACTCTATAAAGTGTATAGTCCTTGTATATCTTTTATAAAGCACTATATTTTGAGGACAGATAAAGCAATATTTTAGAGGACTTTTTCAAAACTTAATAAAACGCTAGTTAAACTATTTAAAATTACAATGTTTTGTTACTTTATTTATATTATTTTAATCATATTTTACATGTTTCATTATTTGTGGTATTTATGAACAATTCATAAAGATCTTTATAATTTGTCTTTCGAGCGTTTTGACAATGTTCAAAATTACAACCCTCAAATCGGTTATCATTTGGGTCGTTTTCATAACGCTTAATAACTGTAAGCCAAAATGTTCTGCAAATACTTATTTAACGATTGAAAAATCATTTCAAAAATTTTGTTTTGCAATGTTTTGAGAACGTTATAAAATACCATCCTCAGACCGTAAATTTGGGTTATCATTTTGCACATTCTCAAAACGCTTTAAATTTGTAATTTGGTATGTTCTGAAAACGCTTGTACCATCATGAAAAATGCTTTTAAAACGTTTTAAAGATTGTATTTTTCTACCTGGGTTGCTATTTACACACTGTTTTATATTGTTCGAAATCATGATATTTAAGGTTTTATAGTTTTAAGTGATATAATGAAGTTTATTGTTAATGTTGGTCTACCAACTTTATGACCCAAGGGGCTCGGTTGGTTCTTTGAAATACATTCAAATTAAAAATTAAACAAAAGTTGTTAAAGGAAACTTTTAGAAATAAAGACGATCTGTGGGAGAAAACCAAGAAGGCTTGCTACAAAATTACACCAGAAAGATGCCAAACATAATGAAGAAAGTGATGGAATACAGAGGCGGTTATAGTGGGTACTAAAGGTTGAAATAACCAAAATCGAACCACAATGTTTTCTAAACTAAAAAATATCCAAGAAAGCTTCTTAAGTTTTTTTTATATTTTATTATATATATCTATAGTAACTACCAAAATGTAAAAAAAGAAAATAATTGGAAGTCGATTGGTAAGCAAAACATCGCACTTTTTTTCGAATTCGTCCCATTAGATTTTGTACGAACTTTAATCCACTGTTCTGGCTGCCAAATTCAATTTAGATTTGAGCTCTTTTACAGTTGACACCGTCATTCCTGTTTTCTTTAAAGTTCGTTTATAATTGACAAATATTCTTCTATTGGACGTAGTTCTGAACAATTTGGTAGATAGTTTTCTTTTTGTACAAAGTCGATTTTGTTGCAATTGTTGCTCTTGCATAATGACAACTGGCTAGGTCAAGCCAAAATAACGCTTTGTGTGAGATCTTACAAATGGTAAGAGCCGATTTTTTAAGCATTCTTTTATTATAAATTTCACCATTTATTGCAGAACCAGATACTTTTTTTTTTTGAAAAATTTTGACTTAATTTTCTGTTTACATGGATCTGGAGGAGAATCACCACGACTACATGCTGTATAAAAATCTTGTCCTGCAGTTTACCGGAAGTTTGCAAAGCAATATGTTTCATCTATTATCACGCAATTATATTTTAATTGTTTTTCGTAACGACATTGACTGTGTGTTTTTGCTGATAAATTTTGTTTTGCAGGTCTCCCTGGACATAACTGAGCTTTGATACACTTGAGTTCATTACGCTTTTTGACATTCTCAACAAAATGTTTCGATTTCTTGGTTTTACTCTAGACTACTCGAGTTAAGTTTGGAAGAGAAACGTCAAAAGCAAAAAAGCAATTTTCAGTAAAGCTCTTAAAAAATAATAAAATTAAAATAAAATTTGGTTTTAATAAATAGATAGGACTATTAGAAACCAAAGAAAAGCATTGTTTTAATTAGTGCGAAATAAAGTTTTTATGAAAAAACGGATAATTTTAAAATTATAATAAAAAAACAAAAAACACTCAGTCATGGCTGAGTGTTGCAAATGTAAATCAACGATACGTGGTGAAACCGGCATAAGATGTATGGGGGTGTGCGGTAAAGTTTATCACACACAAAGTAAGTGTTCGGGAGTTGATCAATATTCGTTGGGAGTTGTGGATAAGGATAATTTTGTACGGTTCCTATGTGAGGACTGCATGCAGTACATAAGAAATGTTGACATGGTTATAAGGGAAATACAAGACCAAGTGAACAAAAATAAACAATATTTGATTGAATATAAAAATGAATTCGAGTCATCACTGAAGAAAAATGAATGTGAAATTAAGCAATTATTAGAAGCTATCGAAAAACGATATGAAGAAAGATTGAAACAAATTGAAAATGTACAAAAGTCTTATCAACGAAATGTAGAAGAGGTTAAAAAATTACATGAGTATGCCAACGAATTTAGAAATAACAACAACGAAATATGCAAATCACTGGAAGAAAAAAATACAATGTTGTGCAATGAAATAAAAAAGGTTATAAAAGAAACAAATAAAAAACAAACACAAATGTCATATGCTGATTCAGTGAAAAATAAACCAGTGTTACCAGATGAGAACAAACAGGCACCATTAATTGTAAAGCCAAAAGAAAAACAGGCGGTAGAAAAAACAAGAGAAGTTTTAAACAAAAAAGTAGACCCAGTTAATTTTAAAATAACAGGCGTTGAAAATAGAAGAAATGGAACGGTAGTAATTCAAAGTGAAAGCATTGAAGAAAGAGAAAAAATAAAACATGCTATAGAAAATGAATTAACTGAAGGATATGAAATTAAGGTGCCCAGCCCAATAGAACTCAGAGTAAAAATAACTGATATGTCATTTAAACATGAAAATGAAGAAATAGTTGAAAAATTAAAAAAACAGAATCCTAGTTTTGCCAATGCAGAATTAAAAATAGTGGAGAATTATGAAATAAAAAGAAATAATAGAACAATATATAACGTGAAAATGATAGTTGATAAAGAATCGTATACAAAAATGATAGAAGCAAGAAGAGTAAATATAGGATGGGAAAGATGTAGAGTGTTTGATGGTACTGAGGTAATGCAGTGTTTAAAATGTAGAGGTTATAATCATAAAGCAAAAGATTGTAAAAACCAGGAAATATGCTTAAGATGTCATGGCCAACACAAAACGAAGGATTGCAAAAATAAAGAAGTAATAATGAAATGTATAAATTGCGTAAAAATTAACAGTAAATTAAATATGGACTTAGACGAAAACCACTTTACAAATAATAAAGAATGTCCAGTTTACCAAAACAAGTTAAATGTAAAAATGAGAAGATTTGGACTGTCAATTTAACAATTAAAAAATATTAGTGTTCTATATACAAATGTGCAAGGATTAACAAATAACTTTAACCAGGTGGAGGTGATTGCAGCAACTGAAAAGCCAGACTTATTTATACTATCGGAAACACATTTAACAAAAAACGTTGAAAGGAATGAAATTAGCCTACAAGGGTATGATCATATTGTATCGCTGTCTACATCTACAAGAACTGGTGGAGTCGTAATATATTTTAAAAAAATGTGGAAAGTAAATAGAATAATAGAGAAAGTAGACTGCCTTAAATACTGGATATTAGTTTGTAGAGCCTCATATGAAAGCAAGCAGATGATTATTGGTGCAATATACAGATCCCCAAGCTATGGAGAATCAGAGTTTTGTGAAATATTAGAAGAAGTAATAGAAGAAATTGGTGATAACAGTGATGATATTTTAATAACCGGAGATTTCAACATAGATTGGGCAACAAATTCGTCAAATAAAAATAAAATAGAATGTACATTAAATGATAATGGCCTCAGACAAATAGTTAATGAATATACACGTGTTACAAAAAGTTCAAGTACAATAATTGATTACGTTATAACAAATAACTTTAACATTATGGTAAATAACTGTTCTAAAAATAAAATATCAGACCATGAAATGGTCAATATTTTGATTAATAGTAAAAACAATTGTAACGAAATGGAAAATAAACAAGTGGAAATATTTAAATACAACAAAAGCACATTCAACTCGGAACTATGCAAAATTATAAAATTCGACGAAAACAAAAACGTTAATGAAAATGTAATCTTATTGGATAATTGTTTAAAAGAAACTATAGAAAAGTTTACAGTTAAAAAATCAGTCCGGGAAAAAAATAATATAAATAATTGGTTTAATAGTGAACTACGTCTGATGAAGAAAAACAAGATAATTAAATACCAAACAGCAAAGTTAGAAAACACAAATCAAGCATGGTCAAATTACAAACAAATTAGAAACCTATATAAAGTTAAAATTGAAAACGAAAAAATAAATACATTAATAATAAGATAAACAGTGCAATCGACCAAAAACAAATGTGGAGACAAATAAAAGACCTAGTACTTAAGAAAAACCAAAAAGTGATAAAATCTGTGATATTTAACCAAGTAGAATATAAGGATAATAAAGAAATCGCGTGCCAATTTAATAATTATTTTGTAGATAGTATAAAAATAATAAGAAACTCAATTGAAAATGTGCAATACGAAAATCTAATAACTGTGATAAACAATAAATTCAAATTCCGTGCAATAAACTTGTTAGAACTTAAAAATACAATAAAGAACTTGAAAAATAAAACTGACTGTGATAAAATATCTAATAAGATGATATTGGAGAACTGGAACATAACAGGTGAAACAATATTAAAAATAATAAATACGTCACTGGAAACAGGAGTCTTTCCAGACAACTGGAAAATAACTATGGTAACACCAATTGAAAAAGTATCAAATACAAATAAATGTGATGAATATCGGCCAATTAATATGTTAAAAACGTGTGAAAAATTTTTGGAAAAAGTAGTAAAAGAACAACTGGAAGATTATATTGAAAAAAATAATATATTGTCAAAATATCAATCAGGCTTTCGTAAGAAACACTCGTGTGAAACAACAGTAAATCATGTTATAAGTAGATGGAAAAATATAAACAAAACAAAAAAAGTGATGGCAATATTCTTAGATTTTAAACGAGCGTTTGAAACAATCGATCGAGAAATAATTGTAAAAAAACTTTATTCATATGGAATACAAGATACCGAATTAAAATGGTTTGAGTCTTATTTGAAAAATAGAAAACAAATAACAAAAGTAAATAATGTGTTATCAAATGAAATAGAAAACAATTTCGGTGTACCACAAGGATCTATATTGGGTGCTCTTTTATTTATTATTTATATAAATGATATGCCACAAGTATTGGAGAAAAGTGAAATGGTTTTATACGCTGATGATACGCTGATATACACGGAGGGAGATGATGATGACAGTTGTCGAGAAAATATGCACCATGACATAAACAAAATTAATAATTGGTTAAAAATGAACAAACTTAAACTAAACGAAAATAAAACAAAAATAATTGAAATAAATATGACTTCTGATATAATATTTAAAATTAACGATGAAATAATTGAAAAAGTTGATAAAATAAAATATCTAGGTTTTATAATAGATAAGAATTTAAAATTTAAGGAACATATAGACTATACGTGTAAAAAAATTGGCAAAAAAATCGGATTTTTTAATCGAATTAGAAATAAAATATCAAAAACAACCGCAATAAACATATATAATACAATAATTAAACCTCATTTCGAGTTTGGATCGACAATAATTTATACATGTTGTAATACAACTCAAGTAGAAAGGATGCAGAAACTTCAAAATAAGGCAATGAGAATAATACTGAAATGTAACCGATATACTCATATAAATGATATGCTTAGAAATCTTGGGTGGATGAATATAAAACAAAGATTGGAGCTCAATACTTTATATTTTATTAAAAAAATGAAAGAAGGAGATGCCCCTAAATACCTGTGCGAACAAATTAAATACGTAGGAGAAACGCAACCGTATGGTCTCAGAAATGCGGAAGATTTTCGAATCCAAAGAGTTATGACAACACATATGCAGAATTCGCTTTTCTACAAGGGTTTTAAATTATTCAATGCCTTACCAAATAATATGAAAATTGAGAAAAATTATAATATATTTAGAAAAAAAATTTTGTTAGATTTAATATTTTATAATTTTTTTATGAGAACTTACAAATTTTGTAATAATATTGTAAATTTTGAGATTTTTTTAAAGTATTTTAAATACTAATAAATAAAAAAAAAAAAAAAAAAAAAAAAAAAAAAAAAAAAAAAATGGTAGAATCCTTTTTAAATCTTCTATTACATTTTCCGCAGCTTTTAAAACGCTTTGGCCATGCTCACTTCCACGCTTTCTTTCAATTGACAAAAGTTCATTCAAGATTTTAATAGCTTTTCTTACCATGGAATATATTTATTTAATATATTTTCCTTTCAAACGTATCGAAACGCTTTTATTTTTATTATATTCGTGCAGAATAAGTTTTCTTCGATTAAGCTCTGAAGCCATTTTTTTACAAAACTTTATTAAATTTCAAAATTGTTTTTATTGAAATAAAATGAGAAGGTAATAAATAGTCTACTGAAATCATACATTTTTTTTTTATTAGTCAAGTAGTTTTGAAGAGAACAAAGATTAAAAATGGTTCGATTTTGGTTATGTCAACCTTTAGTCCTTATTAAATATTAAAAAATAGTTTAAGGAAACTAAGTGGAGTGTATTAATTTTTTAGTCTTACTGAAATTTACCTATCTATTATGATTATCAATTGAATTGCCTTTACTAATACTATTTAATTCACTTTTTTTTTTGCCGTAGACGTAGCCGAACTTTGGCCAGATTTTCAATGTTCGGTTAAAGCCGAAGTCGATCTTTTAAAATTACTTTTTAATTTTAGTAAAACCTGAAATTTGGTCAATTTTGGCAACGAAATTTGTTTAAAGTAAAACAAAAAATATTTAAACATAAATAAATCGCAAAAAAAATAACTAATTTACAATTTCCTTTCAGAAATATGAAATAATGGGTTCAATGTGTTATTTTAATGTTGTCTTTCGAAAGAAAAGAAATGGGAATGCTTGAACTTTGTTATTTTTAATAAAATATATAACGAATCGAAATTAAAGATTTTATTCTGAAAATGTACTCAATTTCTTCAAATACACGGAATTCGGAGTTCCAAAATTTTGCCAAATACATCAATAACTATTTGGCCAAACTAAAAAGCCGAAGCCGAATACTCGGTCGGACATTACTATTTGTCATATTTTTGTGACCATAATGAATAAATATGGACCTATTTTTAATTTCTTTATAGGTATAATAAGTCATTTTGTTTTAAATTTAAAAAGTAAACTATAAAGTATCATGAGCGTATGTGGGTGAACAAGGGCTCCAAGAGGTTAAATTAAATTTTAAAAATTATAATTTTCTTAACAGTTTCTACTTACCGCTCTCATTAACGGAATAAATTAATAAAACATTACGTGCCTCCTTGAAGGCCTGATTAAGGTTGGCATCATTTTGTGGCAATGTAGCCCAAACACTTTTACTCTTAGCTATGCCGACATTGTCAGCATTATTTGATTTAATTAGGAAGAATCGTGTATCACGGAATAAATAATTCAATTTGGTCTTGTAATCATATGAAAAGACACCTTTGCCACTACCAGAGCTAGTTTTCTTTTCGGGCGTTGAACTTTTCGAGGTATTTTTACGACCATTACGCTTTATATTTGCTGCCGAATCAGAATCTTCTGATTCAGAGTCACTATCAAAAGGAGCTAAATTAGTTTTGGGTTTAGTGCTGGATTCATCATCACTGGCCTCACTTTTAGCACTGCCACTAACATTGGCATTGTTCGATGAAGTATTTTGTGTAGTATCAATGGATTTCTTACGGAATGATGTTTTAGAATCATTAGCCGTTTCGGACTTTTTAGGTTCTACTGAATCCGTGGAAGGTTCAGCATTTTTCGAAGATTCCTTTTTCTTTTTGGATAATGATTTGCCATTAACCGCATTGGCAGATGCTGAATCTTTAGCCTTAGAACCAGAACGTTTGGCAGCTGATTTTTTATCAGTTTCTTTTGAAGGTTTTTCAGTTTTTTTAGTTTTTTGTTTTTCTTTCGATTTACTCGATTGAGTAGTACTAACAGAACTTATACTGGGCTGGGAATCGGAAGAATCCGAACCAGATTCGGAGGCTTCACTGCGTGTATCGAAAGAATCATCAAAATGTTGTAATTCTTCAGCAATGTCAGCTTCATTTTCATCTAATCCCAAATGTACTGCATCTAAATCTGCCATGATTTTCATCGATTTCTCGTCTGGTGCTGCTGATTTTGGTGTCTCAACCAACAATAGCTACCGATGTTGACCACGACACATACACTTAAACAAAAACACACGCACACACTGTCTCGCACACAAAAGTTATGGCGAACAACCCGTAATAACAAATGCGGCTTTTTCCCTAGTGCTGCTGTGAGTCAATTTTTTTTTGTTATTTTTGTTAACTTGTTCGCCTTCTACTGACATTCATTCATTAAAATTGGTAATGGTTCGGAGCAGCAGCAGCCAACAATTGAATGTGTGTAAAAAAGAGAAAATACATATAATGAGAAACACAAGAAATACAAAGAAAATTTTTCAGAACACTTTTTTTGCCGATCGATGAGTGCAATTGAAAAATTTTCATTTCATGTTTTTGCACTTAAAATTCTTACCTTGTGCAAATATTTCAGTTGTTTGAGGGACACAAAGGTTGCGGACAACTTTTTCGTTTAATTTTAAGTAAAAATTATTATTTTTTCTGGCAAATTTTACAATTTTTCACTGAGTTCACATTCACAACACTTTTTTTCAATGCGTCAATTTTTCTTTGACAATGGCGTATGAAGAGTGCAGCTATATTAATTTAAACTAGCATGGTTGTATTTAACAATATAGTGCTGCCAGATTGTAAATAGTAAAGAACGGCAAAAGTTTTTATAAAAGCTCATAAAAATTGCAGAAGTAATTATATGCATTTCGATTTTTTCGAAATTGAGTTAATATTGAATTAACATTAAACCCGAAATCTGGTTTAAAACCGGATTTTGGTGAAAATCTGGTTATGAAACTTAATTTTAAACCAGATTTCCCATACAAATTCATACAGTCGTTGCAAAAAATGAGTGCTCACCACGAAGTAAAATTTTAAAATGATTAAAAGTATCACACATTTTAACCTTTATTAAAATAAAGTGACCACTATTTATATGTCATAATATCTACTTTATTTTTATGAAAAAAAAAGTTCCGAAAGATTCATATACTTTTTAAAACAACAAAAAACATCCGTTTTGAAACTCCAAGAAGTGCACTGAGCCAAAAGTGAAATAAACATAACATTTTTGTTAACTTTTGACAAAATTGATTGTTAAAACAACAATTATTTTATTCAAATTGATGTAAAATTTTGGAAAAACCAACAAATATTAGCGATTTACGAAGCAATTGTCGCTTCGAGAAATTTTTGTTTTTGTACAAAATTCCATTTGTTAATTCCAGAAAAATGTATTTAAAAAAAAGCAGTAAAGTTGATTTGATTAAAATATGTCAATTTGATAAAGTTTTAATAGCTGTAGAAAATAATTTGGCGTAAATATAATCTTGTGTCGTCATTACTGGTGTAAAGATCGTCAAAGTGTGGTTGTTATCTACAAATACTAAAAATTGTTATTTCCAAATAATTTAAGATTGGTGATTTAAAGTTAAATATTTAGTGCACATTATAAATTATGAACTATTTTTCGACTTTTGAAATTAATGACTTTATTAAATAATTGAACTCTAGGTCACGTTTTATTTAGAAAATATTCTTTTATATTTAATATATCTCCAATAATTGACTGTTGCGTTGACCAGAGTAGAGGGGTGACTTTATGAAATTATGTTAATTATATTTTATGTGTATTTTATATTATTATGAGAATTGTAAATTACCATCAATGATCGTCTTTTAGAGTGAGGGAAACTACTTATATAATTATTTGTATACAATTTTAAATGTAATTCAATTATAAGCTTAAATATTAAATAAATTCACGTATTTTAAAAATTTACCCCCGTATTCATAAAAATATTAAACAGCATTTCAAATACATTTCAGTTAAAACACAAATTGTAGCCTTAAATCTGTATTCATAAACGAATATTAAGTTTTACACGAGGTTTAAAATATGTATTTTAAACTAATATTCGTCTATGAATACAGTTTTATGACTTAAAAGGTGTTTTAAATAAAATGCTTTTGAAATCTGAATTAAGATTTTTTATGAATGCGGGCGTTAATGTTTCATGTATTTTAAAAATTGAGCTTTAGCTAATTGTTATATTATAATTCTTATTTTCATTATTTTTTATATTTTATATTTTACCAAGTACTTAGTTTTTTTTAAATGCATACTAACTAAAGACATATGTATATTATTAAAAAAAATAAATATATAAAATATAAATGGTAATGAAATATAAAATTAATAATGAATCGATCAAATTAATGAGTTGAATAAAATGCATCCTTAAATTGAATAAAGCGCATTGCTAAAACAACAAAATAATTGTTCAATTTGATTAAATAAATTTGTTAACATAATTAATTGTTATTTAAATTTATTTTCATCGGGATAAACATTAGTTGCATTTATAGTAATTAAATGTGCTAAAGTCCCAAAACTTATTTAACAAATTGTGAAAAGCAATCTGATGTAGGCGTGTCCCTATCCGGATTTCATTCCTGCCTAAGGAAATCTTCAGGGGACTTTGTTATCAGAGTTTCTAGAGATATTTGTCTTGTTAAATCACAAACTCAATGAGAATTTCTTGTCCTCGTCTAGGAGCGAGATTCAAAATTTAAAATATCAAAGAAAAACCAAAACAACAACAAAAAATTGTCACAATTGGCTTTGTCATCTCCAAATACTACTCTGTTTTTTTGACAGACCTAGCAATGTAGTGACGTTTATTCAAGTAAATCAACAATAGAAAATCATATGTTTTCTATTAGTGTCAGTTACATTTAAATTTGCACAAGCACCTGCATATTTGTTATTTAAATTTATTTTCATCGGGATAAACATTAATTGCATTTATAGTAATTAAATGTGCTAAAGTCCCAAAACTTATTTAACAAATTGTGAAAAGCAATCTGATGTAGGCGTGTCCCTATCCGGATTTCATTCCTGCCTAAGGAAATCTTCAGGGGACTTTGTTATCAGAGTTTCTAGAGATATTTGTCTTGTTAAATCACAAACTCAATGAGAATTTCTTGTCCTCGTCTAGGAGCGAGATTCAAAATTTAAAATATCAAAGAAAAACCAAAACAACAACAAAAATTGTCACAATTGGCTTTGTTGTTAATACATTTGACGATTTGTTTTTTTAAATAACAATCACCAAATAGTTAAATGTCAAAATATACATTACTAAATAATATGTTAAATTTACTGACAAGTTTTGTTGGTTGTATAGTAGAGTGGGTCGCACCCCATACAAAAAAAAAAAAGTTGTGCCGGTCACCCCCTACAATTAAAGATAATTTGAAGAAGATTTGAAAAAAAATTTTTTTTTTTTTTGCCACGCCCCTTGACCCCGCGCATTTGGTTTTTTATTTTCTGTGGCTCCATTTATAGTCCGATCGTAACGTGTGATATATCATTGTTTTTAGAATGACAACGGCTACATTTTCTACTTTGATCACTTTTGACTCCGGCGTCAAATTCTAGAAGTGACTTTTGGAAACTCGATTTCTACCACCCTAATTCACGAGTTTTTCTAAACGATAAAAAAGTTTTTTAAATTCCATGAAATTTTGTCTTTTACAGTATATATATTTATTCAGTAAGAAAAAAGTTATGAAGGTTTAAAAAAAAATTAATTTGAGTTTTATTCCAACAATCGTTAAAAATAAGCTTTGGTCTTTTTGTGGTTATTGTTTTTGTGGCCATTTTTAAAGTACTCTCTTTTTACTAATTTTTCTATCAAATATTGTTGAGAGAAAGTTTTTTTTATTATCATTTTTTTTTAAATATAAAAAATATTGAATAACTTCACGGTTTGTTTGTAATTTTGTTTTATCAATATCAGATGATTGAAAATGCATATTGTTAAAAACAATTTAATTATATTTTTAAAGAAAAAAAATATTTTAGTAATTTACACTAATTTTATCAAAAAGCTACAGCTGTAGACGCGAACACTTGAAGAGGAATAATAATATGTAGGGCTCGGAAGTTAATGCATTTATATTTGTGTTTTATTTACATAAAATATGTATTTAAAATCGTAAAATATGTACTTAAAATTTAAAAAATATGCATTTATTATTGATTTTTTCATTTTTTTCTATATAATTTTTAAATTTTAGTAATTTCTGTTTTAAAAAGCCGTTACAAAATTGAGAATTGCAATTAAAAATCTTCTTAAAGTTTGTAGTTGAATTTTCTGTCATATAACATTTCTTGATAAAAAAAATTAAATGTATAAATTTGATAAGATTTTATTTCTAAAAAAATTTAAATTGTAAAAAATTAATTTTTAGTAAAACATCAAAAAAAATTTGCTAAAATATGCAAAAATATGTAAAAATATGCAAAAACATGTAAAAATATGCAAAATATGTAACAAAAAATACAAAATATGCATAAGAATATGCATTTATAGTAAAATATGCGTTTATAGCAAATATGTAAAAATATGCACTAACAAATCGATGCCATTTTGTTGCAAATTTTTTTTATTTACATGAAGTTCCGAGCCCTAATAATATGTTTAACAAAGTGTTGCCAGTTGATAAAATTAGTGTAAATTACTAAAATATTTTTTTTCTTTAAAAATATAATTAAATTGTTTTTAACAATATGCATTTTCAATCATGTGATATTGATAAAACAAATTACAAACAAACCGTGAAGTTATTCAATATTTTTTATATTTAAAAAAAATGATAACAAAAAAAATTTCTCTCAACAATATTTGATAGAAAAATGAGTAAAAAGAGAGTACTTTAAAAATGGCCACAAAAACAATAACCACAAAAAGACCAAAGCTTATTGTTAACGATTGTTGGAATAAAACTCAAATTGATTTTTTTAAACCTTCGTTACTTTTTTGTTACTGAATAAATATATATACTGTAAAAGACAAAATTTCATGGAATTTAAAAAACTTTTTTATCGTTTAGAAAAACTCGTGAATTAGGGTGGTAGAAATCGAGTTTCCAAAAGTCACTTCTAGAATTTGACGCCGGAGTCAAAAGTGATCAAAGTAGAAAATGTAGCCGTTGTCATTCTAAAAACAATGATATATCACACGTTACGATCGGACTATAAATGGAGCCACAGAAAATAAAAAACCAAATGCGCGGGGTCAAGGGGCGTGGCAAAAAAAAAAAAAAAAAATTTTTAAAATCTTCTTCAAATTATCTTTAATTGTAGGGGGTGACCGGCACAACTTTTTTTTTCGACCCGGCCTATTGTATAGCCCATTCATTAATTTAACATGGGATTTAGATTCTTCTTAAAAACTAATAATTTGGTAAACGAATTTATGTTAAATGTGTGTTCTGTTATTGCTTATTATCTATTATTATATTCTAGGAATGGAATTAGGAATGTTTGGGTCACATTAATTGGAGTATTTTTCAATTCTTCCTTAATAGCTCTAACCACATCCTCGTTTCAGCTATTTTTAATTTCTCCAAAAAATTTTTCAAAGTTCAACCAACAATTTTTTGTTAAGATTAACAAAATACAACATTTTTTGAAAACAAAACTGAAACCACAACTTTATATAAAATACATTTTACATTGGGCCGTTACCTTAGTCATAGAGTCTTTGGACTAGAACAAAAATTGCTAGTGAACTAGACTAAAAATATGTTTTAAAAATTTCTAAAAAAACTATTTCGGATCTCCGTTATTTACGGAATTATGAATAAGTCATTGATGGAACGTTTCCGGACCTTAAAAAGATATTTCGAAAACGGACCGTTAACGTACCGTAGACTCAAAATTTTTAAAACAATCCGTTTAAACTGCGTTTTACGTATCTGTTTCCGTACCGATAGAAACGGATCCGCTTTTCATCCGTTACAGTTGGTGTTTGTTTTATTGTCAATTAAAAATTATTTTTTAAAATAAATTTTTATAATTTTAAAATAAATTTGTAACATTTAGATATAAACTATTTTAAACTAGGTACAAACGATTATGGAAATTTACTTAAGTATTTATAATTTTGAAGAGAATACATCCAATGGAAAATATAATGTTTGTGTTCGAACTTCGCCTCGAAAAACAACATACAATTTATTTCAATAAAACCTATGTCACTAAATATATTTTTTGTGTTTTAGTTTTTGTTGTAGTATTAATAATGTAGGAATCTTTCTAGTCTTTTTATTCCATTATAATAAAGTAAATAGTATGACAAATAAAAAGTGGTGACTTTATTTTGAAATGTTAAAATGACTGATAGCTCAAATCATTTGAAAATGCAAATTAGTTTTGAACACTTTTTGGAGCGACTGTAACTAGATTGTCGGACAATCTGGTTTAGAATTACGTTCAAAGTAAGGTTGTAACGATACAACGCTGAGTTTTCCCTTATTTCGTCAAAAAATTTTCGCCTAAAGTGCACTTTATGGGGCGTAACGAAATTAAAAAAAAAAGTACATGGACCCCTCCGGAATAAAAAAAAATTTTTTTTTTGTTCTGGAGTTAAGGGGGCCGGGGCCCCCTTTGCCCCCAGGCCCTAAAAACTGATACACCACCGAATATACAAGTATGGGTATTCAAATCAAAGGAAATTTTCTAACGATTCCAAAAATAGTATTATTTTTTGGATAAGTGAACCAGGGCGGCAACCAGAGCCATTTTAAACCCCCAAAAGAAGGTAAAAAAAAAATGCAAATGTTAATGAAAAAAAATATTACCCCCTCCGGAATAAAAAAAGAAATTTTTTTGTTCTGGAGTTAAGGGGGGAGGGGCCCTCTTTGGCCCCCAGACCCTAAAAAGTGATACTCGAACGAATATGCAAGTATGGGTACTCAAATCAAACGAAATTTTCTCCCGAGGCCTGGGGCCTCGTTTGGCCCCCAGGCCCTAAAAACTGATCACTACAAAAAATGAAAATTTTTGAAAAAATCGCGCGTCTCATTATCTTCCCTAGTGTGACGCGCGCAGGGAAACTTTATTCAGCGAAACCACCTGCCGCGCCCTATGGAGGAGAAAACCCCTAAGAGCGGCCGCCACGCAGAAAAACTTTATAAAGCAAGGATTTTCAATATTGTTGCAGTTAAATTAATATTTGCAAAAATGTGTAATGATTAGTGATTTTTTATCATTTTAGGGCCTGGGGGCCAAAGAGGGCCCCGTCCCCCTTAACTCCAGAACAAACAAATTTTCTTTTTTATTCCGGAGGGGGTCATATTTTTTTTTCATTAACATTTGCATTTTTTTTTTTTACCCCCTTTTGGGGGTTTAAAATGGCTCTGGTTGCCGCCCTGGTTCACTTATCCAAAAAATAATACTATTTTTGGAATCGGGAGAAAATTTCCTTTGATTTGAATACCCATACTTGTATATTCGGTGGTGTATCAGTTTTTAGGGCCTGGGGGCCCCGGCCCCCTTAACTCCAGAACAAAAAATTTTTTTTTTATTCCGGAGGGGGTTTTTTATTCCGGAGGGGGTTTTTTTTTATTCCGGAGGGGTTTTTTTTTTTTCGTCACGTCCCATAAACTGCACTTTTGCCAAATTTTCTAAATGTGGCATCACTTTGTGAAAAAAATGTAAACAAAAAAAAATATATAAGAAAACTAAATTAAACTACATTTAAAATTCTAACTCGCCTATCATTTCATACACAACCATATGAACGAAAACTAGTTTAAATTGGATTTCGATTGTTAATGTAAATGGTTTGGTAAGTGTTGCCAATCGTTTTTTATATTCTCAAGTGCGAGGAACAAAGAAAGGCAATATAAGAAGCATTCAAATTTTATGGCTGGCAGCACTAGAAGGAAATTTCCCATTTTTAAAGCTTGGCAGCACTTTGCGATTGTTTACATTAAAATATCCCAAAACAAATGTGCGTTTTACAATTATTTCAACTTAAATTAATTTTCTGAATTTTTCTCAACTTCTTTGAATTAAAAATGCCTTTAAATTTGCGTATATTGTCTTTGTCAGAAATAGACAACTTTGTAACACAAAAGTGTTTACTGCCGAAAGAAAATTTCCCAGCAACAGCTAGACCTGGTCAATGGGCAAAATGTTATATTCGTGAAATATCGAAACTTGAGCACAATTACGCTGTATGCCAAATATTTCCAAGGGAAGACGGAGAATCTGTATGCTATTTAGATACATGCGTATGTAGTAGGCAGGACATAAATGAAGAAACCCAGTTGATACTCCATAAGGTAGAGGTTTTGAAAAACGACGTGATTGAGTTGAAAGCAGTTGATGTGATGGTTTATATAAATCCAGAATTTTGTATAAATAATATTAAATCGCTTTCTAAATCAAATTTAAATAATTTAGCACAAATATTGCTGCAAAAATATCACTTAACTAAAAGTTGTTTTATCAAAGATTCTGAACTACAAGAATGGGGTATTGACTCAATATCCATACATATTGAAGATGATTCTAAAGAAAATGAAATTTTTATTATAACAGATGATACATTTGTTAATATAAAAAACATATTGCTAACATCAAAGTTGCCACCAATTGATTTAATACCCTTAAACGTACCATCATTTCAAAAGGCCCGTCAAGATCTCAATGATATAATGGAAATTTTAAAAATTCAACGTTCTGGTACAAGATCATTTCGCATTAATCTTAATATTTTGTTAGTTGGTCCTGTAGGATGTGGAAAAACTACTTTAGCTAAGGAGTTCTTAAACCAATATCGTTGTAATGCTTTTCGTATAACAAGTGGAAATGTAACGAAACAATATCCGGGAGAAACAGAAGTAGAGCTGAGAAAAATCTTCAAGGCAGCATGTCATTTTGAAAAGAATTTTAAACCAAAAGGTAACTATGTTCCGTTTAATTCTAATGCTTTTTCATGGGAACTCTTCAGATTTCAGAACTATTTTCCTTAAAAAAAATTATCAGATTATAATGTCTTTTTTGTATAGAAAATTTCTAAGATTCTGAGAACTTTTTCCGTATAGCAAAGTTCTGAGCACTTTTTCCGAACTGATTTATAATTTTTCTATACGAGAATAGTTCTAAGAATTTGAGAATTTTTCTATACGGAAAAAGTCCTCAGAATCTGAGAATTTTTCTATACGGAAAAAGTCCTCAGAATCTGAGAATTTTTATCCTATTACGGAAAAAAGTCCTCAGAATCTGAGAATTTTTCTATACGGAAAAAGTCCTCAGAATCTGAGAATTTTTCTATACGGAAAAAGTCCTCAGAATCTGAGAATTTTTCTATACGGAAAAAGTCCTCAGAATTTCAGAATATTTCTATAAGGAAAAAGAATTCAGAATCTGAGAATTTTTCTATACGGAAAAAGTCCTTAAATTCTGAGAATTTTTCTATACGGAAAAAGTGCCTAGAATCTGAGATTTTTTCTATACGGAAAAAGTCCTATCTAAGAATTTTTCTATACGGAAAAATTCCTCAGAATCTGAGAATTTTTCTATACGGAAAATGTCCTCAGAATCTAATAATTTCTGAAGACTTTTTGAGTTTAGAAAAATTCTTAGATTCTTAGGACTTTTTTGTAAAAATTCTACGATTCTGAAGACTTTGTCTTATAGAAAAATTCTCCGATTCAGCGGACTTTTTCTTATAGAAAAATTCTTATATTCTGAGGACTTTTTTGTATAGAAAAATTCTTAGATTCTAATTACTTTTTCGTATAGAAAAATTCACAAATTCTGAGTACTTTGTCGTATAGAAAAATTCTTAGATCCTAAAGACTTTTTCGTATAAAAAAATTCTTAGATTCTGATGATCTAAGGACTTTTTCTTATAGAAAAATTCTCAGATTCTGAAGATAGAAAATTTATTAAACTATAAGGTTTTTTTCCACACAAAAAATCTTAGATTCTATGGCATGGATTCTTCTAGAAAAATGTTCAGATTCGGGAGTTTTTATTCTGAGGGGTTTTCTGTATTTAAAAATTCTCACAAAAAATTTCAGACTTAAAACAAATTTTCAGATCGTAGAACTTTTTCCCTTTTTTTTTCAATAATATTTAAATTTTATTTTCAGAACCTACCGTGATACTTTTGGAAGATCTTCATTTACTTTGTCCACTAGTCAAAATGTCTGGTAATAACTCTGAAGCTTTAGCAAATTCTATGCGTACCACATCTCAAATTTTATCTTTAGTCGATGAACTTTTTACTAGTAAAACAGAAATTATGTGTTTGGCTACCTCATCTAATCCCGATAATCTTAATGAACTGGCCAGACGTCCGGGAAGATTTGATCGTGAAATTAATATAGGCACTCTACAGGAAATGGAACGTCAAAACATATTTAAAGAATTCTGCAAAAATATTACACCCAATATCAAAGTGTCAACCGCACTTGAAAATATGGTGTCTAAACAAACACAAGGTTATGTTATAGCCGATTTGGCTTTACTCATGCGCAATGTGTCTCAAGTCTTGTTAACTAAATCATACAATAGTTTAGAACTGGTAATAGGAGAAAGTTTAAAAAAATCTCAACCTATATCTTTAAAAGGAACAGATGTTACAGCTTATCGTATAGCGGAAACGTTTGCCACTGTTGGTGGTATGGAACAGCTGAAAAAAATATTACATGTTTCAGTTTTAGCTGGTCTAAAACAACAAGAATCATTTTTACGATTTGGTTTAAGTTTACCAAAGGGTGTACTACTTTATGGTCCACCAGGATGTGCTAAAACTACAATTGCCAAGTGTTTAGCCGCAGAAGCTAATATGACATTTATATCTACTTCGGGAGCGGAAGTATATTCACCATATGTGGGATGTGCCGAAAAATGTATAGCAAAAATTTTTGATACCGCTCGAAAAAATTCACCATGTTTGATATTTTTAGATGAAATTGGTAAAAACAAATAAACTTTTCCTATTTAAATTAAATTTTTCTTAATAATCTTACTTTTCCACAGATTCCCTAGTGGGTCGAAGGTCTTTAGCTTCATCCTCCAATTCCAATGAAGTACAAATGCGTATTTTATCAACTCTATTAACCGAAATGGATGGTGTTATTGGTGCTTCGTCGTATATAGCACAAAATTCACATATTTTAGTAGTGGCTGCTACAAATCGTCCTGATATGGTTGATGATGCTCTTATGAGACCGGGGCGATTTGATAAATTAATACATGTACCAGCTCCCGACTTATTATCAAGACATTCTATTTTGTCTCTGCACAAACAACGTATGCCTTTTGCCCATGATATTGATTTGAAGACAATAGCAGCTTGTACTGAAAACTTTTCGGGAGCCGATATTTGTAATCTTTGTAATGAGGCTGCTATGCAAGCATTTCAGCGAGATTTAAATACACAAGAAATTCGTAGCGCAGATTTTGAAAATGTTTTATTAACGATGAAATCATCATTGACACAAAGTCAAATTGATTGGTATTATCAATTTGAAAATAAATTTTTAAGATGATGTTTAAGGCCGAGTTTTTATGATGTCGATTATATTTGAACTTAGTTCAACGCTGTTAGTAAATGAAATGCTGCTTTAACTTATTTAAGTTTTATTTAGTTTTATTTCAATAAATACCAAATTTCAAAAGGAGAAAAAGTTATTCCGGCAAGTTTTTGTTAACACAAGGTTGGCAAGGGAAATTGAAGTGAATACAGATGAATAATCTGTACACATAGCCAATCATTTCCAAAGCCAACCACATCCACAGTCCACTTTGGTCATGGTGTTCCCTGTTAAGCTGACGAGGCCTTCACGACAGAGTATGGGCGGTAGAATCGGCAATCGGACTATGTGCCAGGACAATACGGATTTATTCGAGCTAGAACTGCTACTGTGGCTTTAAGAAAAATATTGAATATTTGATATTTATTAAATGAAAGCCGTTAGCCCTATTATGTATTAAACAAAATTGTTTATATACTTATAGATTATTAAAATACAACAATAAACTTATTCTAAGTATGTGATATAATAAGAAAAAACTAAATATGTAATTCAAAGTATGATTTTAGGCTGACAAAAGTATTCACGCATTTTCAAATGCCTTTCTTTTCTATGACTTCTTTAAATCTTCTAGGCATAGAATGGAACAATTTCTTCGTAACATCAGCTCCAATATTTTACCATTCTTGCAACAGAGCTTCCTTCAGTTGAGACTTACTTGTGATATGGAGCTTTTGTACCCGTTTGCCCAATTCATCCCAAAGATGTTATATTGTGTTCATGTCAGGGGATTGCGGTGGAGTTGGGAGAATGTGGAGAACGTGATGAATAATCCACATTCGGACGATATTCGCAGTGTGTTTGGGGTCGTTGTCCTATTGAAAGTAGAAGCTGTCCCCAAGACCTAGCTTCTCGACGCTTTGCAGTAGGTTTTCCTTTAAAATATTTAAGTATACCGTTTTATCCATTGTACCATCGATAAAAAGTAAGTTACATACGTCTGATGCAGCCATACAACCCCACACCATAACTACTCCACAGCCATGCTTGACTGTTCTTACTACATTGTTTTTTTGGAATTCGGTATTTGGCTTCCTCCAAACTCTTGTTCTTCCGTCCGTTTGAAAAAATATTGAATTTTGCTCTCATCGGAGAACAATACGCATTCCCAGAAGTCTTCAGTTTTATTTTTGTATTCTTTTGCGAAGTTAAATCTTGCTTATTAGAGGTTTTTTATCTAGCAACTCGAGAGCAGTAACCGGCACGATGCAAAGTTCTACGCACAGTTTTTTGTTGGGTTTTTTACCCAACTACCTCTACTAAGGTAGTTTTTGGATTTTTTTTTATTTTTCTTATGATTTGGGTTTCCTCTCTTGCGGTGAGCTTCCACGGCCGACCAGTATGATGGAAACTTGTGAAATCTGAAGACTTCTTATATCTTCTAACAATGCTGGCTATCGTAAATTGGCTTCTTTTCACTATTTCGGATATTTCTGCATATGAATTCCTTTTTTTATGAATTTTTCTTTCAGATTCTATGGTTTCCTTTTGTTTTTGACCCAACAACACTTTACTAACTTAAAACAAAAATTTTTAAATTTTTCCTTAAAATGTAACATGCTTAGTATTAATTTTTCGTTTGTTCGAGCAGTACAAAATACCAACTTCTGGTCGCGGTGCATAGTGCCACTCTAGTCTAATTAGTTTTTCGTTGAATTTCAATTATTAAGAATGGCTTTCATTTTAAAAATATGAAAGATTAGAAATAAAGTTTGCTGCTGTGTGAATACTTTTGTCAGGCACTGTATATCGTTCTATACCAAACAAATGTAGATCTTTTATATAAAACTATATGTTGCCGCATTTATAGTCTAATTGATGTATATTAGTCTGACCCGAATTTAAAAAAATATATGCGAATTTCGTTACGTACTTAAACTTATTGAGCAGTTTATGGATACAAAAATAAACATTTTTTGAGTTTACTTATAGTTGATACCCGCGGCCTTCGTGGTGCGCTTTTGAAACTTTTGGACAAAGTAGAGTTTAAAAATTTGGCAATGCTGAACATATCATGGGAAAAACATTTATAAAATTTCCACAGGTAAATTTTTGTCCATCAAATCATAATTTAGTTAAATATAAAAATGTAGTAGACCAAAATTTTTTAAAATATATGTATTTCAAAAAATATGCTCAGCATTACCAAACTTTTGAACCGAATTTTGTACAAGAATTCAAAAAAAATATAAGTATTATCGATTTGTTTTCCATAAACAACTAGATACTACGCATCGATAGAGCACAATTACGTAAAATTGTCCACTTTCGGGAGCCCCTAATGTGTATTAAAACTATTGTGAAAAACGCAAAAAATTAATATGTTTCTTAATATTTATTTTTATATTTTACATCCTACATTTGTATGAAATTGTGTATATTTTCATATAATCATATACAAATATTTAAAATTTAGTGCAATTTTACCAGACTTGAACTCGGATTTAAAATTATTTAGAAGTATCAGTTAACATATTGTACAATATCTGGTTTTTATATAATTATATCTATTTGTATCAGTTTAGATATAAACTGATACAATCTAATACAATTCTATCGGGCCATAATTCCGATGAAATTGTAATGGACATTTATCTAATTGCATCAGATTAGATCTAACTAGATTCTGGAATTCATTACCTAGATTTTTTAAAAGCTTTGTTGTTGCAAGTGCTACGTTTAAACGCAAACTAAGGCAGTTTTTAATCACTCACTATGATTTTGATAAATTACGATAATTTTTCATATTTTTAAATATTTTTTTTTATATATTTTGTTTTATTTTTTAATCGTCTACTTATTTTGATAATCTTGTTTCTTTAAATTATAAATTTATTTTTTTATTTTTTTGTAAAAATTTATTGTAGAATACGAACCATATTTGGCCCTATGGGCTTGGTTTTTGAATTAATAAATAAAATGAAACCAATACAAACTGATACAATTATATGGGCCCATATTTCGGATGTAATTTAATAAGATCACATATAGCGTCACATATAAATTGCCATGACTACATAAAGCTCCATATCAATTTTTTTTTAATCGGGTCGTTACAACAACACCATTAAATATAATTTGATACATTTGGATGAGGACAAAATTCGGCTACAATACAAAAAAGGTATCGGATTAGATCTAATATTATACAATTAGATGCTCTCATTTTTCCAATATATTTATATCGGTGTCATTTTAGCAATACCAGTAATGACACCAGCTTACTCTCTGCATTACTTTAAAACAAATAATAACGACTTACTAAGAACCAGTTAATTTTCCCATTATTTTAATACAAAAAATAATGCGTTACTCATAAGTACTTATTTGTATTATTATTATTTTAAATATAAAGTAATGATCTCAACATTTTTTGAAAATCTATTTTCAACTCTGTAATTTTTGATGTTTTGTAACCCGGAAAGTAATGATATTTGTGCAAGCAAATCATTTATGTTTTTATCTATCAAGTATAACTTGTAGAGATTGCTCAGATGGTAGAGCGCTTGACTGACAATCTGGAGGGACAGATTCATAACCCGGCACATTTTATTAAAAAAGATTCAATAAAAAAATATTATTTTCAATTTATAACGAGCTTTCAACCTCCGTATATTTACAAAAATAAAGCAAATCCAACATATTAGCTAGGTTGATACTAGTATTTCGATCTGGCTAAAGATCTCATCAGAACCCGAAGTTTTAGAAAAGCTAGAGCCTATATAATAGGCAGAACTTTAACAAAAAACCTATTAATAATCAATTTTGCTCCATTCTTGTCTTCTTAGTAATCAACCACGTGGTTAGGTCTTTTCCTAACAAGCATCATGACGTTACTAAACTTTGAAGACCAAAAATGTTCTATTTATATAAAAAATTTTTAGTGTGTACTCTGGCTCAAGTAATATTTTTTACAGTTATATTAGTTTTTTGTTTTTATATACATCGAGATTATTTTTATGTTATTTTCAATTTACAACGAGCTTTCAACCTCCGTATATTTACAAAAATAAAGCAAATCCAACATATTAGCTAGGTTGATACTAGTATTTCGATCTGGCTAAAGATCTCATCAGAACCCGAAGTTTTAGAAAAGCTAAAAATATTTTATTATTAAATTTCGTTTTTTTTTTAATTTATTTTTACCCATTATTTTTGTACATACTTTTTGCATATGGGTAACAGTGTTGCCATGTTCAAAAAACTGTAAAAAAAACTGTTTTTTCAAGAAAAACTGTTTTTTTTTTTAATAAAAAACAGTAGAAAAAACAGTTAATATGTGCATTTTGAATTCAATTGCATTTTATTTAAACATAAAACAACATAAAAAACACATTTAACACATAACAAAGCATTTTATATACACAGAAAAAAAAATATTTTTTGTTGTAGACTAACTTTTACTTATACAATAAAAAAAAAATATTTTTTTAAAATTATGTTATTACATATCACAAGTTGTGCTCTGTTATAAAACTTCATTTTAATTAACAATAGGCCTAATATGTTTTTTTTTCTGTGTACTTGTTTAAAGTAAAAAATATAATATAAAAAAACATATTTATATTTATATTAATTATTTAACATATAGCAAAAAATAGCTACAAAACCATAAAAAACAAAATAATTCATCACATTTTAAGATCTTACTTAATTACATAAAAATATCAGTTATCCACTTTTTGATTAAATTTGATTTTCATTTCGTTTGATTCCACAAAATTTTAACACAAACAAATGCTAAAAAGGGAATTAAAACTTACTACACAGTTGCATTCAATGCGTAGTATTATTTTTTATTGAAACATTTTGGTCAACTTTTGTATTAAATTTATAAATTCAAGTAAAAGAAAGTAAATCGAGCAGGTAAACTGTTGAAAACTGGAAAAACTGAAAAAAGGCTGAAATTAAACAAAAACTGTTTTTTTCATGAAAAACTGGAAAACTGTTACGCATCCTAAAAAACTGGAAAAAACAGTTAAAACTGGCAATATGGTAACACTGATGGGTAACCACATATTTTTTTTTCGTAACTTGTTTATTAATGATATGTCATTATTTTGCGCAACATTCCCATATAAAAGTAATGAGATTTGTAATGACAATTGTAAGTACTTGCCATTACCAAATATGAACCGTTAATAGTAGTAAGAATGCACTTAAATTCTACCATCCCTGTTAAAAATCGACATTTATGGATGCATACATGCATACCATTACTTTATAATTAAAATATAGGTAAAAATAAGAACTTATGGGTAACGCATTACTTTTTGTATTAAAATTATGGAAAATTAACTAGTAAGTCCTTATTATTTGTGTAAAAGTAATGCAGATAGTAAGCTGGTGTCATTACTGGTAGTCCAAAAAGTAATGTTATGTCATTGCCATTTCTACACTAAAGTTATTCGAATTGTCAAAAATTTTCACAACAAAGTCTTTGAACCGATTGGTTCAATATCGCTCCTAATATCTGATGAAAATCCATAATTGGGTGTTTATTTTTTATTAAAAAATAATTATTAATTCAGTTCAATAAAAAGTAGTTAAAAAAAAACAAAATAGTTCTCAGAATCTATGACTTTTTTATACAAAAAAGTCCTCAAAATCTAAATACTATTTGATTTTTATTATAAAAACATAATATTATAACAGGATTTATATTTATTAAAAAATTAGTTAAAACAACAAAAAAAAATATTAATTTAATTCAATAAAACAAAAATAGTACATGAATTGAAAAAAATAATTAAAAAAAAAATATATATATTAATTCAGTCCAACAAAACATAATAAATACATAATATGGGCTTTAATTTTGAAAATTTGTTTAACCCTACCAGCAAACAAGTTCCAAAATGAGTCACAAATTTGCTCAAAATATATAAAATCTAAAATTTTTGTATGAAAGTGAATATGAATTTTATGATTTAAAAATTGCTCAGATAAGATATAAAAAAATAAATTTGTCTCAAAAAATCGATCCTTTTTTGCAGCCTTTTTTTTGAATTGTTTACAAAATATGTAAATTCAATAACATTTCTGAGCCATTTTTTTGGATTTAATAATTTTCTTAAAATTGTTGCGTCTTTTATTATTCTTTTTGAAAGGCTCATATCATAGAGTAATTGTTGACAAAAAAATTTTGAATTTCGAAAACATGTGTTTTATTTATTCCATTTCGACATATAGAATAAGAACCCCTTTAAAAAGTATCCAAATTTTGCTGGCTGGGTGAAAAAAAAAAAATTCTAAAAAAATATAAATTATGTTCAATATAATCTAGCAGGTTAATTTGAATAAAAAAATTATTCAAATATATCTAAAAAATTTTGAACTAAAACATCAGCATTGGGATCGTCTTCACTACTGTCAAGCTCTACATCTCCATCGCTTTCATCTTTACTTTTATCTTCATTTCCACTGTCTAGCTGTCCTTTTTCATCTTCATCGCTATCACTGTTAGCGTATTCTGTAATACCATAAGGATTATTTCTTTGTAACTCGTCAATAATTCTTTGTTTTTCTTCAACTGTTGCGGCAGCATTAGGATCTAGTTTTCGTAGCTCGGCAATAAGTTTATTTGTAACTGGATAAACATAAGCAGCAGCATTCGGAATGCTTACTATTATCTCCTCAATATTTTCATCATTCTCTTCAACTCTACATGCAGTGTTAGAATTTGAAATTTCCGTATCTCCATTATCTTCATTTGTATTCATTAACTCTAAATTTGCCTTTTCATCGATTACTTTCATAACACCTCCATTTGTATCAATTGTTCGGTTATCTGAAATTAATTGATCTTTTTTTTGAATAACATCCACATCGATATTAATTGTTGCTTCAGTCTCTATTATTTCTTTTTTCACACCTTTTTCTTCAATCACTTTCATAACACCTTCATTGAAATCATCAATTTTTTGGACATCAATTATGGATTTAGTGTTCTTTGATGTTGCTATTATTTTATCTAATTCTGGTTCTATCGTTGATTCATCTTCCGATTGTGTTAAAGTAGGAATAATACTATTAGGTAGACTTTTGTTATTTGTGGATGTTATACGATTTTGAACATGAACAACAGTTTCCACAGATGATGCACTATCATCAGAGTAATCTATACTAGGCGTATTACGATTTTGGGTTAAATCTCTTTCCAGTTTGTGTGTGTACAGTGAACTGTCAAATGAACCATTATTGATATCGGTTGTTGTATTATCATGTATGATGGTAGAATTATGGCATATAGTTTGTTCAGTTACCGAACAAGTTTCACATTGGTATTCTGTTAACGTTTGTAATCCCGTCAAACAACCAGGATTGTGAACACCATTTGCACCACAATATTTACAAATGATTATTTGCCATTTAACTAAAAAGTAAATTAAAAGGTATGTCATTATTTTTCGAAACTATGGCTAAACTGATAAAACGTATTAACTAAGCTGAAGATTTTTTTCTCCCAAACTTTCTTAAAAGTTCCATTTTTAAGAACAAAGCGTGCGTTCCTTTACTTACTACAAGTTACCACTTCAACCAAGAAGGATATATTTTATTGAGTAGCCAAACTTAAAAATTAAAAAAAAAAAAAAAAAACAACCAAACAGCAGTTTCAATCTCGCGACAGTCAGTTCTATGTACCGGAGCGACCAGGAGCCTACAGGATACCGGCCATGGACTGTCACCTCAGCAGACACCCATGTATATATTATTTTTTCTTCTTCATGGAGCAGCACTATCCAGCAGGTCTGCTCGAAATTTTATTGTTCCGTACCAGAATTGAAACGAACCCCGGATCATGGTTCTGTTTCGTTTGCCAGAATCAACTATATCCCAATTGAACATCAGTTAAATGTAGCATATGCAACGGGTGGTTTCACCTCAGGTCGCAGCGGTCCAGGAAGCAAAGCTAAACACCAACTCGAGGCTCCAGACTTGTAATAGAGATTATTCCAACAGGTACGATCTAATCACCCCCTCCGACGTGCGAGTAGCGGAGAAAGCGTTTTGCAAAATCGTCATACCAGAAACCGCTAGCTTTATTCCAGCTGGCAGAATCAAGGTCGTGCGACTTAACATCGCAGTTGAAGCAGTGGAACTCGCAGCGACCAGACAGGATCAGCCAACTAAACCTAGAAATTAGCACGTTGGTCAACGAATATAATCGGAACTGATGGGTATATTACCTGAAGAACTAATAACCTAAGCACCGGGGGCTAACAAGCTGTGTTCGACAGTCAAGTTTCCCTCAAATCCCATGAAATATCATGATAACAAGGGAGAATCGTACAGCCCCATCTCCCAAATTTCACTGGTCGCAAAGTCACTTAAGGCACTTCTCCTCCCCAGCTTAACAGAACACATACACTCAAAAAGTTTTACAATATCTACTGTAAATGTCAGTTAAAATAACTATAATTTCAGTTAAAAAGGCGACAAAGGTAATTACCGCTAAAATAAATAAAAATGTAGTTGTTTTTAACTGTTGAAAAACTACTAACAAATGTCGTAAAAACAACGAATTTTTTACTACAAAAAAATTGAAACTGTAAAAATTGGTAAAAACTACTGTTTTTAACAGTTATTTTTTTGGCATTTTAAAAATTATTTTTATTTATTTAAAAATCCATATTGTAATACAAAAGCCATCCAGGCCAAAAAACGTATTACATAGCAATAACAATCCTGAATAAGAACTTAAAACTAAAATATACATATATACTAGGGCGGGTCGATTTAAAAATCGCTCAACGTTCAAGGAAAATCGTATTCTAGGGATCAAAATAAGAAACTTTGCCGAAGGAACCATACCTCTAAAACGAATTCTGATGTCCCGACTTTTGACCCGTAGGGTAAAATTTTGAAAAAGCCCACTTTGATATTTCAGAAAGTAGGAGGAATCTCTCCAAGATAATGGGAGCTACTTCTTCTCCGGGAGACACGCTAGCAGATTAATGCATAAAACATCATTCTAGGTGACCGTTAAGGTGTTAAAATTTAAGTTGAAAGAGGGAATTTTTAGTCGTGTTTTTATAGCAAAATGTGCAAATCTCGGGATAGAGATATTTCAGAAAGTAGCAGGAGTCTTTCCAAGATTAGGGTCTCTATTTCTTCTCCGGAAGACGCTCTAGCAGATTAATGTATAAATTATATTCGATTGGGTTGAATTCGATTGGGGCACTCTAAATGGGTCAAAGTGGGATTTTTCAAAATTTTAAACTACGGGTCAAAAGTCGGGACATCAGAATTCGTTTTAGAGGTATGGTTCCTTCGGCAAAGTTTCTTATTTTGATCCCTAGAATACGATTTTCCTTGAACGTTGAGCGATTTTTTTGCCTCCATACAAATCGACCCGGCCTAATATATACATATAACAAAATATTATACGCATTAATCATTTCACCTAGAATCAAACCTAACTATTTTCGCTCACCAGCCGTAAAATATATAAAAAGAAAACAATTAAGAACTAATAGTACAGAATTAAGAATTAATAAAAAAAATTTAAAAATTATTCAAGTTCGTGAATAAAGAAGGAGATTAAAAACAAAAAGCGTGTTTTGTATATCTACCAAAGGTAGAGCTTGCACATAACAAACAAGTTTGCAATTTTTTTTTGATGAATGGTGATAATCTTTAACTTCGAGCTCATATATTAGTTCTCATTAAGTGGGAAAACTAGTTTGTATGAATGTTTGATGTTTTGCACTTTCAAAAAGTGTTCTGATGATGGGAACCTAGAAAATTCCCGAAATAGATCTATCAACACATTCCTGAAAGTGGCCAATTAATAAATTTGAAAACAAAAACTCTATAGATTATTTGTTAGGACAATATCCTAATAAAGAAATATAGAGTATGGCCTCGAACTTGAATAATTTTCATTTTCATTGCACAATTAAAGCTCGAAACAACATAATTTTTATTTTTAATAAAAATTATATCAAACTTGAAAAAAAGAATTTGTATTTCCTACATCCTACTTCAAATGCAAAGCCAAAATTACAAATAGTACTTCAGTTATAATGCTTTTATGCATTGGAGATGCAATGAAATTTTCTAATTATTGTTTGCAAACTATGAGTATATTCGATTTTTAAATAACTTACAAAAATTATTGCAAACTTTTTGTTTTGGTAGTTGTTTATTAAAATACTAAACTAACTGCTTCAAACAACTGTAGCAAAAGTACAGTAATTTTTATCAGTTGGTTTTTTAAATAACTGTCATAATAGTTGTTTTGTATTATTTCATAGAAAAACAACTGTAACTGCAGTTAAAAACAACTACTACTAATTACTACACAAACAGCTGTCATGAAGTAACTGTAAAACATTTTTGAGTTTACCAGCAGCAGAACATCAGCATGAAGCAACACAGCAGCTTCAACTGCCATAACGACGCACATAAGTCATGGTCTAAAACAGACAAACCCATGTATTCGCATGGTCCTCGTTGCGCTTGACATGTCAAAAGAAGTAAACAATAAGAAGTCAACAACCCGTAGAGTTAAACAAGGAGTCCCACATTGTGGAGTTCTCTCCCCAATCGTATTAAACTTCTACCTTTCTAAACTCCCTGCACCACCAAACGGAGTGGAAATATCTTATGCAGACGACTGTACGGTTATGGCACGGAGCCAAGAACTGGACGACCTATGCGCTTTGGTAAACACATATCTCCATACTCTTACCACCTTTTTCACTGACACCTTGTTCACTGTGCTATTCACCACATGGACGAAGGAAGTTAGCCTGGGAGTGAGTGTTGAAGTCGATAGAGTAAAAATACCGACTGTGAAACATCCAAATATACTCGAAGTAATATTCGGCAGTCTCTTTTCGTCCTCAGCGCACGCCACTGCAACGTGAAATAAATTGCAAATTAGAAACAAGGTTCTCAATCGTTAGCCGACAGCTCTTTGGGGCAAGGATTGGCCGGTCAGAGGTAAATTATGCAGCGCCAGTGTGGTCTCCGAGTGTGAGCGTCACGCAGTGGAGAAATCTTCAGAGCTGCCAAAATTTAGCCCCAAGAACCGTAATAGGCTGTCTCCAGATGACATCAGAATAACATCTGAATGAGGAATCGAAGATCCTGACGGTTGGGGAACACTACCATATGTTGGCAAAGCAGTTCCTTCTGGGATGTTATTAGGATGGAGCATCCTAATCACCAACTCACGGATTCAAACCGTATAAAGATTTTGGGTTTTTTAGGTTGGGTTTTCATTCGTACTATCATCTATTGTTGTATATTTTATAACAAAACTTTACCATCTCTATTTTCGATACGACTTTACAAAACATACAACATTTAGTACACTTGTGAACTACCCATCAATATAAAGTGGAAGTAGCGCTCGTTTGACCCTTTCTAAAATAAGATTTTTCGAGGTTCATAAAATAGGCATATGTTGGATCACTAATTTCATCGTTAGAGAAATAGGAAATAGTCACTGGGGGCTAACTCCGGAAAATATGGCGGATGAGGTACTAATTCGTAGCCCAATTCATTGAATTTTGCCATTGAGACTGCGCACGTGTGCACCCGTGCATTATCTTGATGAAAACGAACTTTTTTCTTGGCATATGGGGAAGTTTTTTTTTAAATTCTCGGTAAATCGGTCCGATGAGTTGGCATTATATTCGCCGTTTATTGTTTTTTTCCTTTTGAAGGTAATCGATGTGGATTATCCAGAGTGCATCCCAAAAAAACTTTTGCCATCACCTTATTGGCCGACAAACTTACCTTGGCCTTCTTCGGAGCCGGTTCACCCGGAGAAACCCATTGTTTATACTGCTGCTTGGTCTCCGGAGTGTTGTAATGGATCCATGTTTTATCCACAGTTACAAAAAGACACAAAAACTCATTCGAATTGCGGTTAAACAACTCCAAACAATCCTTTGAAGTTGTCACACGATTACGTTTAAGTAGGGTAGCCAGACGTACTTTTTTCAGCAGTACGCGTACTTTTTTTTAGTCAATGTACTGTTTTCTGCATAACCCCTAAAAAAGTACGCTAAAGTACTCTTTTTTGCCTTTTGTACTTTTATTTGTACTTTTTTCCCTGTTTAGTATCTTTAGTAACATTTTTTTTTTGTGCAGAAAGATTCACACAGTTAGAAGCGCCTTGTTAAAATGTCTTTACAACCTGAACACATTTGTGTCGACTAACAGAAGTATTTTTTCGTGTTTTTATATGAGAAGCAAAAAATCGCCATTCTTGATGACTTTTCTTCTTTATATTAATCAATCGTCAGTCGCCAGCATTGTGATGAAACTCTTAATCAAAAAAAATTGTAAATTTTCAAATGCGGCAACTGAGAGAATATTCAGTTTAATGTTTACCTTTTGGATACAGGAAAGAAACAAGCTTTTAATTCAAAATTTAGAGAGTGAACTGACCATTAAAACTAATTTTGAATTTACATGTGTATAGTTTTTTTTAATTTTTTAAAAACTGAAAATGCAAAAAAAAGGATTGTTAACCACGTTGAAAAGAATTATAAATATTTGTAAAATTTTTTAATTATTTAAAAAAGAAATAAAATATAATTATTTAATAATTATATAAACGAACCAAACCGAAATGTACAACACACAAGTGATATTTAGTATTAAACATATTATTATAAACTTGTTCAAATTAACTTTGTTTTTAAACACAGTTAAAAACCTGACTAATTTTAAGTTAACATTTACGATCTCATTTTTATATTCTTTACTGAAGTAGATGTTATTTTATGTTATGTTATTTAATGAATTTAAGGACGTGTTCAATAAAAATACAAATGTACTTTTTTTTTATCAATTGTACTGCTTTTTTTCTTTGATGTACTTTTTTTGGCAATTCAATATCTGGCTACCCTACGTTTAAGGTCAATTGAGAGCAAACGCGGCACCCATCTTGCAGACAGCTTTCTTAAACCCAACTAATCATTTAAAATCGTAACCACACTGCCATATGAAATGCCTATGGCATCAACAATCTCACGAGGTTATATGTTTTGAACAGCTGTTAAACGCAAAGTAAAAGACGGAACTTGCTCCAAATTTGGCAGTAGTCTATTAACAGGTGGTACTTGATGGGAGCGGTGTTGCATCTCATATAACTACGAGGGAAGTTCGAAAAGCCACGGACTTATTGATCCGCCCCCGTATTAATATGAAATTTTTACACAATATGAAGCATGTTATAACTAATAATTCTGCATCATTAACTCAAAAATTGCATTTTTTGACTTATGACAGTGTTTTAGTAAATGAACGATATGTTTATTTGTTTTTCCTGGGGCCATTTCGGACCACACGTTTTTAACAATTAAAAGTAAGATTGTTACGATAAAGAATGTCGTTTGTTCGTTAGTTTAGTACCCTTTATCGCATATCCAAATTTAATTAAAATCTGAAAGAAGTCATTCTGCAAATTTCCTAGTGGGTATTTTTTGAACAAAAGTGAAAACATTAATCCTATTTGGATCAAATTGCATACAATAATTATTTGTATCAAGTGGACATTTTTTCAATTTAAAAGTTTTACACTCTGGTAGTCATAATATAAATTACGTTTTAAGGGTATTTTTTGCCCCAAGTCACTAACGGTTAAAGATGTTTTAAATAAAAGTAAAGATAATTATCTTTATAATATACATATATATTATATTCTAAGCAAATTTAAGTGATATTTTTCGAAGGTTATGCAAACTTTGATTAAAACATTCAATTTTGTATGATTACGCGATCGTTCGTTGAAAAGTGTCATTCGTTACACATAAACCAAAAAAAGGTTATCGTTCGTTTTTTCATCGAAAATATCTGTTAGTTCGAAATAAATAAACAGGCCATAAGTAATTTAAAAAATAAATAATACTTACTACCACCAATAAAATCCCTGCCCTTGGGACATTTACATTCTTCCATATCACATCGTCGATATTTAAGGTACAAATCTTTGTATGCTCCCTTTTCCAGTTCCCAATTAGCGTCACGATCTGGTACGAATACACCTTGGTACTTGACGTCATTACGGAATTTCTTGTTTTTACACCAAATACAGATAAGATAATATCCAGCACTTAAAGCATATTTCTTTAAACATTTGGAATGGACATACCCATTACCACAACATTTTCCATAAATGTGTCGTATTTGATGATATGGGCCTAAATGTGATTTACATATAAAACATTGATCTTCCACTTTTGGTGGATTAGCTTTAACAACACGAAGCCGATGTTTATCAATTGGTAAGCACGAATCACAGTATGTTGCGAATTCATTTATGAATTGGAATAAACATTTGTTGGTTTGGCCACAGACTAAATGTAAATATTTTTTGCATTTTTTACACATTATACTGGCCCCTGTTTCTGAACAGTACAAGCAAGCGCGCATTTGTGCATTGATAATTTCTTTACGTATATCTGGTATAAGGAATCCAAGAATGCCACTATGATCTTTACCGTTTTGAGGTAAATGCGTTGAAAGTAACTAAATTGAATTAAAGACGAAATTAGATAATATTCACTTAAACAAGTATTCAATTTGGTTTTTCTGAATTTTTATTTATGCCCTCCACCGTGTTTATGTAGCAAATGATATAAACAAATTTAGGCAAAAATGCACTTTAGCGGGCACGCGTAAAAAGCCCCCCTCTGGAATAAAAATAAGTAAAGGGTCCGCCAAATAACTTTTTTGTTTGAACTCCTGAACCAATTGGACTTTGTATGGCGTCATACCAAGGTCTTTATGCAAAATTCGTCTGAATGATGTCTCCGAAATGTTCAATTGTTGAGAACGACGGTGAATTGATGTTGATAGCGCTTCACGCACACTTTCTGCCACAGCAGCAATATTCTCGGGTGTACGCACTGTTTTTAGCTTTTCACGCTTTGGTATATCGATGAGGATGTCAGTTTCTTTCACTTTTTTCACAAGATAACGAACATACGGACCATATTCGTTCAGCGGAAGGATAAAACTAATTATCTGTCAAATCAGACATGAGCTAAGTGTTACCATTCACGAAATAAGCACTAGTGGAAAAAAAATGTTAGATGGCGGACCCTTTACATTTTTAAAATATGTAAATTAACATCAAATTTTGATCTACAATACCTATTTTTTGAGATATAGGCTTTAAAGTTTAATTATTGACTAATTAACTGTTTTAAGGGCTTTAATGTCCTATGAGGTGTCATCTGGTCTGGTCGTGGAATGCATTCTGGCTCTTAACCGACTTGGCAGGCGCAACTCGCTTACCTTAGGGTGGGTTCCTGGTCACGAGGGGCATGAGGGCAACGAGAGGGCAGATTGTCTTGCTAATTGCGGGGCCCGAAGGCCCTTTATTGGCCCTGAACCATTCTGTGGTATACCTTTGGGGTATGTTAGGGAGAAGCTCGGGTCGTGGAGGGAGTCAGAATTCTCTCTCTATTGGGAAAACTCTCTTGGCCAACGACAGGCTAAGAGATTAATTTCTTTTTCCAGTGCAGGATCGAGGAGACTCTTGTCCCTCGGGAGGGGTGACTTGAGAACCCTGGTATCTTACCTGACTGGACACTGCAATCTCAGATACCACCTGCGCAAAAGGGGTCTTTCGGACACGGATGAGTGTAGGTTTTGCGAACTGGTAGCTGAGACATCAGAGCATGTTCTTTGCGAATGTCCGAGGCTATGTGAAAGGCGTGCCAAGTTTCTTGGCAATCGCTTTGTCTCCCCTTCGGACATTATGAAGATTTTGCCTAATAGGATTATTGGCTTTATAGGTAGCTTGAATCTTTAGGGTAACTTTAGGCAGCACAAAAGACCTAAGTTGGTCGCGGTGCATAGTGCCATATAATCTAATCTAAAAAAAAACAACTTAGCAATTTTCATATATCATGGGTACATTGCTCACTAATGCTAATGTCAAAAAATTTTATTACCATTCAATTGTAATGAAACTTTTTGTCAATAACATTTTGTCCTACTAATACTAATTAAATCACACCATTGCCTAAAAACTAATAACAATTGAGCAAAAATAAAGTCGAGTGTAAATTGCTTTACATACATATGTAGGAATGGAATATAAGGGAGATCAATAGGAATTGGAACACTGAATACGGGAAACGAAATGCAACCAGGAACTAATTATATAATATCTGAGCAAGTTAAGTCACGTAAATAAGTAAAAAAAAAAATGAAATCACCGTGTGCTTTATAAAAATGTATCACTCGAGATCTCTCCCGCACCTAGCCTATTTTCATTATCAGAGTGTATTAATACTACAGTGGAACACAATTTTTGTCTGTTTGCCCTGTCGCTTAGTTTCGGAGAAATTAGACATTGACCTTTACCGGACGAAAATTTTGCAAGACTTGAGCTGCGTAGGAGGGATCCTAAGAATTAATTTTTATAAAAGGGTGACTTATGTACTTGTTTTCACCAATTTATTGGTTAATGCAAATTAAAACACTGCGATTTTTAAAGTTTTGTTTTCCGTTCCATTTTAGTTCCTTTGTTTAGTGTTCCAATTCAACTCGTTCCGATTTCCATTCCATATTGTTCGGACCCATGTGATTCACGTAAATGGTTAAGCCACATTCACACTAGAGAGCAAACAAGTGTTTTGCCAAAACACGCATTTAAGCTCTTTATTCTATTACATCGGTTCTTTTTACTTTTCCACTCGTTTTGGCAAAACACGTATTTTGCAATGTAGCCTGAATGCAGTATTAGACAAATAAACAAGTCATCTAGTGGCTGTTTTATTAAAATTAATCTATTGGGACCTGTCCCGGCATCCCGAAAACTGAGAGAGATAGCGCAAAACGGACGAAATTTTTGAAAAACTTGACGGAAGTAACCCACTCTGATAATAAAAATGAGTTAGGTCCTAGAGGCATCCCAATAATTAATTTTAATAAAATTGTCACAATTTCCGTTCCGTTCCATCCTATTTAATTTATCTATTCATTTCAATAAATAATTAGTGTTTCAATTTCACTCGTTCCCCGTTCCATTCAGTTTGGACCAATATTCCATTCTATAATCAGTGTTTTAATATGTATATTCACATTAATGGTTAAACTCTCGATCATTTTTTAAAATGAGAATGAAAGAAAATTTCCTCAGGATTTTAAAAATAATATTTGTAGGATTCATGATATGTAGCGTCCTTTAAACCCGTTTAACAAAATTTTTATTTTATTAAAACTAAGTAACTTGTTTGAATAATAAGAAGACAAAAATGGAGCAAAATTGATGATTAATAGGTTCTTTGTTAAAGCTCTGCCTATTATGGAGGCTCTAGCTTTTCTAAAACTTTGGGTTCTGATGAGATCTCTAGTCAGATTGCAATACTAGTATCAACCTAGCTAATATGATTGAATTGCTTTATTTTTGTAAATACACGGAGGTTAAAAGCTCGTTATAAATTGAAAATAACATAAAAATAATCTCGATGTAAGGGTCCGCCAATTAACTTTATTTTTTTTTTGAAAATGCTATAAAAAGAAACTACCTGATATTTTCTCAAATTTCTTTTTATTTGAAAGTACAATCCTTCCGGTTAATAATGGAAATAATTTCATTCAAATGGCTGCCTCGGCTGGCCATGCAGTATGAGCTTCATCTGAAAAGATGATTTTTTTTGGCAAAATCGGCATCGGAAAAAAAAACGTTAGATGGCGGACCCTTTATATAAAAACAAAAACTAACAAACTGCCAATTTGTATTACTTGAAAAGGCTGCTTTTAAGTGAATTCGTGTAAAAGTCATATATAATAAATTAATGGCTTTGCTGAGCATCGGTTTTTGCGTAGCCGGCCTTGTGTCGGGCTTAGGGATTTTCTGCTCCAGCATGTCCGAAGCCCGGCTTTGCTATAGAAAGTTTTTCTGCGTTAAAGTTATCCATAAATAAGTTAGTGGCTGTGCTGGAGAACTTCACTTCATCACGCAAGCGAAGCGGCACCGCGAATATCAGACATATCTGGAAAGAAAAAGAAATAAAAAATCTAGTGATTTTTCTTTGTTTTCTTTCCAGATATAACTGATTTTCAGCGCTCTCGCAATAATGGTTTGCAATGAGTTAATTCATCTATTGGTTTTCAAAATTTGCAATTTAATGAAGTTATTTATTAATATATATAATAACAAAAGGCAAAAATAAAGAAAATTATATATCGAATAAAACTCTTTATATATGCGGTGTTATAAGGGTTAAAGTGGGGTTCGTACCTTTACTAAAGTCAAATAGCGAAAAAATGGGAGTATTTTCTAAAAAGTTCGGTTAAAAAAAAGACTTTTATAATTTTACGCTTAATGGGCTAATTGAACTGAAAATATTATATCTCTCATGAAAGGTGACCTCAATAAGTTTTCAAATGATATGTATTTTGTTTCGATCCGATTACAAATTTCGAAGATACAAATAATTTTAATTCCAAATTTTGGAGGCCCATAACTCGGGAACCGGGGGTCCCCAACAAAATAAGGTATTTTTGAGCTCAATATTAAAAGTTCTATCGATCGAGAAAATTTTAAACTAATCCAAGTTATGCCCGTAAACTAGTTTATCCATTTTTTTTTTTGTTTTATCCGCAATAACTGAAAAACTTTACTCAGCGAAGCCATTAGGAGACTTAATCGTACCCATGTGACGCCGTATGTTTTTAGATTTCTATAGTTGTCCATTTTCGAACTATGTTAAAGCAAAGATTATACCTTATTTTTATAAGATTAATCATAATGATGACCTTGTATTGTATTTGAATTCATTTTTTTTTCTTTTGGCCATTCGACACGAAATCGTCAAAATGCTCAAGGTAATGAGTTATAATATTTTTGACATTTCAATAAAAAAACTAGATATTATTTTTAAAATGAAATCGGAATAAATTTTGACTTATTTTAGACTTGCACCGATCGGTGTAGATATTCATAAATTATGTACAATTGACGAACTAGTTTTTAGCACACCAACCCAGTTTTTAACACATCAACCAGTTATCTCTTATATTTTTATGTTAATTTTGAAAAAATCTCATCAAAAATTAAAAAAAAAAATTTTTATTGAGGTTAAACTCAAAAATTTTCAAATTGAAAACGGTCATGGGTTTCGTATCAAATATTTGTTAAGGTTTTAAAAATTTCAAATGGCGGATAACTTTTATAAAAAGTGATCGTATCAAATACAAGTGGTTTCGTAACAAATATTTTATCGGGAGATTTTGGCGTTCCCGAATCTGAAATCAAATGTTTGAAATTAAGGATGATGGATCTCATAGGTCATAAACTTTTTATTAAATTCGGCATCTTAATTTCAACTATCAGAAGCAACCTCAAACATTGAAATAAATATAAAAAAAATATCCGCTATATATAGGATCCGTCATTTCGATTATTTATAATCTTATTTCAGATTCGAATACAGCGGCCCCACAACCTTTAGAAAAACTATTTAATATGAATCCGATCACTTTTCAAAAAATTATGCGCAATATTAGCTCCGCCATTTAAAATGTTTATTTCAAAACAAATCATCACATATTGGATCCGCCATTATGGCATTTTAAAAATAAAATGTCAGATTCGTATTCAGCGATCCCAATAACTATTCAAATTACAAAACTTTTTGAAATTATCCGCCGAATTGGATCTGACATTTTGAATATTAAAAATCTGATGACAGATTCGAGTTCACCCGACCCTATAATCAACCGAATGTAAATTTTCAGCCTATTACGTACTCCCTAACATATTTTAAAGCTTCTCTGATAATTTCCTTCATATTGCGTCATTTCCACTTTTGAAAGTAGAGATATTTTCCAAAATTTCTCTAGTGATGATACCACTCCCCAAGTATAAATTGTCCACGGTACAATAAAATAGTACTGGGACAACAGTTTTTCTCAATATGCCAGTGCACACAAAAAGTGCTTTACCCGCTATTTTCTGCAAATTTACGACGGTGTTTAAATTAGAAATTTCATATCAAGTTTGGCTATTAATATGCAGTAGGATTCCGGTTTAACGAATAATCGGCTTAACAAACTCCGATTTACCGAACACCAAAGTTTTTATACAGGATTCTTAATGATAATATAGCAAAAATTTTGACCTGTTTATCGAACAAAGAGATAAATTCGATTTGAAAAAGAAATTCAAACAAATAAAAATACGCTAAAACTAATAAAACAATTATTTATAGGTATTTTCATTAATTTGGTACACAAAAAAATATATTTTTATACACTGTGAAGCAAAAGTGAAAAATAGTATACTTTTCCTATACATTGCCTGTATACAAGTCCAAATTATTACATTTTGCAGAACTTCAAGTTTTAGAGACTCTATAGGGGTTTTTTTTACAGTTTTGCAAGTCAGAATAAAAACTGTTGAAAGTTATAATACATAATTTTTTTATTTCTTATGCAATTTGGAACAATTTTTATTTTTCTTTGTCAATAATTTTTTTTCGGCATTTATTATGATTCCGTTTTTAATAATTTAAATATTTTTAGTGATCTCATATATTTATATTATATTATATCTTATTATTATTATTTATTTTATATGCTTTAATTCAGTAGAGAAGTTTATTGTTTAGTAGCTTTAATTAGCCATATAAGGCCCTAAGGGCTCGTTATGTAAATGAAGATTTAATAAATAAAAAATAAATAAATAAATACTTGATTTACAAGAAATTTTGCTATCTTTCTACTAACTTATTTTTTTGAGTGTAACTATTATCCTGATCATTTACGTTTTGTTTTTTATAATACAGTAGTCTTGTGTAGTAGATATTTCTTAGCCATATATGGCCCTTTGGACTCGGTTATTTAATTGAAGAATAATAAAAAAATAAATATTGTAGTGAATACAAAATTCATCCGATCCATTTAGCACGTTCACATAACAAAAGTAATGATGATATCTACCCAGTAAGAAACAGACAAACGGACCACCGTTGGCAAGTGGTACAAGTGCTTTCCCAATCCCAAAATGATAACATCATTAGACAAAAGGTACGTGTGTTCAAAAGTTTCGGCAAGCACTGGGGAAACAAAATTACCAATGTTGGCGAAATGTTGGTAAAACCATGAATATGTGGTCTAAAAATAGATTATCCCAAATAAATTAAAACAAAGTTCATTTATAAAAATGAAGCCGGACTTTGGACGGACTGGAGGAGGATACCCCTAAGCCAATAAATTTTGTATTATCACCACCATGCGGTAAACCCTGCGTAATGCTTCCGATAGCAACTAAAAAGTCATATTTTCCATGTAAAATTCATTATTTTAACTGTAAAATTTACAAAAATAACGAAACTCCTTCCCCATTTTTGTACTAAAAATAGCTCTAGAGGGCGCTACGTATCATGGATCATAGAAAAATATTGTTTTTGAAATCCTGAAGAAATTTCCTTTTATTTGAGTACCCACACTTAGTATATGTTTCTACGCCATCCGTTTTTCTGGCCCGGCCCCAAAACAGAAGACAAAAAAAATGTTCTTTTTTAATTCCAGAGTGAGACATATTTTTTTTTTTCATTTTGAAGAACGCCGAAATAAAGAACATATAGTATATAAAATTTATTAGGCCTGGGACCTATATTTGGGCAATAACGGAATGACCAACTGGAGGGCATAAAAACTTATAAATATGGTGGATTTACGTTACCAACAATAGTAGTGTACTACTATATCACTCTTGCTCATCCATTCGCCAAAGAATATACTGTCAACGTCCGATGTGGAGAGATTGCAGATATTACACTTGTGCAGCGACATTATTTTATTAACTTAAAATGAAATTAGCGAAACAAAAATTGACCAAAAGTTTGAACACAATATTTAATTAAAAAATACTAAAACATTAAAAGTCCTTGCCAGAGAAACAAGTCGAGTGGCGGGAATTCAATAAGCCGCAGCCGCAGACTTTTTTGTGAGTCGAGCCGCCGCAGAGGCAAGCGGTTAGTTTCGGCTTATATATTCTTAGCTGATCAAACCAGCTTAGCCGATAATTTTATTATTTTTATGTCAATTCAACCAATCTTACAAACAAAATGCAATTTAGTTACGTTGAATTTGATTTTCGGCACTGAATTTTTAGTAATACTAAGTTTTTTATATTTTGGCAACACTGTATTCACGAGGGCCACAATTTTAAACAAGATGGCAAAACCGAGAATATGCACTCTGTGGCGTTACAAATATTCCAGTTACTTTTTTCGAGAATTTTCTTTGCGAATATATGAAAATCGTTTAGCCAATGCTATCTTCAGATTGGATATTTAAATCAAGTCATTTAGAGTTGTTAAAGCCAGTTTCCGAATTATTCGATAAGCCGTTTTTTTTTAATATTTTTATGGTATTTAAGCCCGCTTTTTGAAAAAGCGGTTTTTGAGTTATTCAAGAAATAAGTTTTTCGTCTTGAATTATTTCGCGTTTGGAACTTTTAAGAAAAATAAACATTTTTGAAACAATTTGCAAGGGTTTTCTCTCAGTCGTAAATAAAAAAGTTCTGAGTAGATACATTAGCTCTGTTTACTTTGTGTTTTTTTTTTGGATGGTGTGATTTTATTTTTCTTTAAATATGTACATTAGGGTTAGAAACTTTATTTTTGGAAAATATTTACCTATCATCACGTGATAGGCAATACTATTTTGTAACAAAAACTTTGGCATAAAGTGCAATTTCTAAAAATTTTTTTTTCACGTTTTATAATATTAGAAGTTGCATTAATGGACCAAATTACTGCATCAACAATTTTTAAAATACTTTTAGGCTGTGTGACCATTGTTCTGCGAATTGTGAAACCCATTAGCGAAATGGCGCTCTAGTCTATTTATCTCAAAATACGCAAAAACTCTCAAATATAATAGATTTTGTGCACTTTAAGATCGATATGAGTCGTTAGGTCCAAATTACAAATTTAGACAAATGTTGGATTTTTCGTTCAGTTTAACAAAGTTAAAATTGTTCCCAACTTCAAAAACATATAAAACATTTTTCCAAAAAATTATGTAATGTTTCTTAATATATTTTTTATGAACTTTACGGCTAAGATAGATAAATTTTGGCATTTGAAAAAAAAATATTTAATGTACATTAAATTTTGGCATTTTTTTTGTCTTCCTGATAATAACTTTTCATTTCAGAAAGGATATCTGTTTTATATGTCAAAATTTTCAGATATCAGCAATTCTAAACGATTAAAAAAAGCCAAAACCGGCTTTTCGAACCTGTTTTTAATTTAGAAGATCGAAAAACAGGGTTTTTAAAAAAAAGTGGGTTTTAGTATTCGAAACCCGATTTTCCAAATAGGTCGAATATTTGGAACAAATTCAGTTTAACCGACACCTCTCAGAATTTTTTGAAATTTTTTGACCTTGAACATTTGACCCCACAGAGTGCAAAAAAAAATTTTTTTTGCGTCGCTCACGCACCCTTTTCATGGCGGGGCTCCAAAGTTTGAAATGAATCCGAAATAACTTCAAAACTACTTATCTGATCTTAACAAAACTGGCGTCGTTTGAAAGGTCTTGAAAATATCTTTCAATGGAGTATAAAATGTCCTAAAATATTAACCCTTT
>CM037853.1:131059122-131105304 GCA_021234595.1 Delia radicum
TGACTTAGAAAAATTTAATTATTGCTGTAATATCATTGATTTCCCATGTATCATTGACATACCGAGTAAAACCGTTTACATATAATCATGCATTATTTTATATAAATATATATGTTATTGCATGCTATTATAAATATGTAAATTGTTAGTCTATGTTTTTTATAATATTTGTTTTCTCTAAATGTTTTAATACGATGACACATCTAATTACATCTTATTACATATCCACCAATATATAATCGTATATGACATACATATAAAATTATATGTGGTTTATCAAATTATTTACGAATACATGTATAATTAATATAACACAAATCGAAATTATGCAAAATAACATATAGTGTAATACTTAAAACAATGTATTTTATTTTGGAAAAAAGATATATTGACCTATTCATAGTTAAATGTAAAGATATATCGTTCCATTTTTTTTTTTTTTTTTTTTATAATTTAACCAATACTCAGGGATGCCCCCTACTCATGCAGTGCATTGTATTGATCAGGAAAATAAGGTATGGGAAGGAGGAAAGAGGGAGTAGTGTTTGTGGATATTTGATTTAAATTTTTCTAAATTGTAAGTAACAGGGAAGACTTCTGCGGGAAGTTTCCACATACGAATCGTTCGACTAAAAAACGAATTTTCTCTGTAATGCGTTGTGCGAAACACAGGACAATCAACTACAAACGGATGTGCTCTACTAGATAAGCGAGTATTACGAATAAAAACTCGGGCTCGTGGAATAAGTTCACTTATCTCAGAATGAGCATCTCCCATGGTAATATCGATAGAAAAGTGTCACACAACCCACATTCCGACGATGCTCCAATGAATCAATAGAGTTGGATACACTACTGTCATTGATAAGCTTCACCGCCCTCCCCTGAACACGGTCCAGAAGCTTCAGAATAGACAATGGAGCCCCTGCCCATATATGAGAGTTGTATTCCATTTTTGGCCGGATATAGCTGGTATAAATAGTAAGGAGATCGGATGGAGTGAAGTAAGTCTTGCACCGTTTTAGAAAACCGAGACACTTGAATGCCTCTTTCGACACTTATAACGGTAACTCTTCTTCGCGAAATTGGTTTTGCTTTCGGCACGTACTGGTCAAGGTCTAGCTCGCCGGCAACCGGGGTGAGTTCTTTGCAAACACATATTTCGCAACCGTAAATAAAAATCTACGTGCCTAACAAGAAATGAACTCTACAACCAAAACAAAAAAAACTATTAAAATTAATTAATAACCCCATACAGAAACTATAACGCAAATAAACTTATGGTATAGGGGCCAGATGTTGGGCACCCTGTTAAGTATCGCCCACCCTACCATAGGTTTCCTCATGCCTAATAATTATCATAGGAAACCCCCTATATAAAAAAACGATCGACGGCTTAGGTCAAAAAAAAGACTTTAGTTACTCATATTACAAAAACAAAAAGTTACTTTATTAGAATATTAAAGTTAGTGCTTTCAATAAAAGCATACAAAATATTCATAACTTAAAGTTATGACGTCACACACAGGCAACAAAAAAAATTCAATTATCAAAAAAACTTAAAACGAAGATTACATTAAGTACGAGAAGTAAAGAGGGTTCTTTACTTTAGAAAAAAAAACAATTATCGCATGACACAAAATAAATGTGTGTTTAGGAGCGGGTTAGAGATATTTTTAGGAATCAATATGATTTCAGTTTAGATTTTAATATAAATTTTAATTTAAGAAAAAGTAATGATAGGGGAGTATTTCAAAGTATATGGAGGTTTCAAAACTAAATGACCGTATAAAATTAAGACTTTTCAAAAGTAAGGTAAATCTATATAATTTTGATTATATTTATAAAAAAAAATTTACTTTTACTTACTCACATGTATTCCATCCTTCAGCTGGCCAGTATCTGGATGATGAGTTATAACCACCAAAATGGGTTGTTGTTCTTATGACTCCGCTAGATTTGCTTTACCTTTTTAAGTCAAATCGGTTTAAATAAAATATTATATTAAGTTTTGAAACACTTGGGCCTATGATTACTTGTTCTTCTCTTCTTATCTTAAAAAAAATTATATTATGGTATACGACGTAGTTGGATCATTTCAACATCGGTTTCCTTATAAAGTTGTTCCAGGGGTGCCCCTGGGCATCAAATTAGTTGACCACTAGGTTTGGGGATATTTCCCTTATATACGGCGAACAATTTGGGCCAAGTTGTCACTATCAATAAATATTTTCAATACGGCTGAATTATACGTATAAGGCCAAATCAATATCACGATTAGCTGTAGTATTATATAAGGGAAGAATTTAATATGACTTCCCAGAACCAGAGTGTCAACCAATATTATACAGAAAATTCCAGATATGTCGTAAGGCACGACGTCAATGTGTCCCAACCGGATAAACTTGTGTCGGCCACTAAAACCACGTCAGACCACAAAATGTGGTTAATTATCAAATTTCGTAAATTGGTTTCTAAAATCAAAATTTGCCAATTATTTTATGTTCTTAAATTGTAAAATATGAAGGCAGGCACAAATTACCTTTATTTCCATTCAGAGCGTTGCTTCAGAACTTATTCAATTTATATATAATTATATCGGACCACGTTTTAATTTATTAATATGACCGACTGTACTTTTAAAATTCGATGGAAAATTTTCAACAGTTAAATATTTTTGACCTTATCGGTTTTAAATGTCACAAGTAATTGAATATTATTTAATATTGAAAGAAACCAACAAGTGGTTTAAAACTGTATGTACAATAGAAGAAAATACATAAGAACAAAAAAAAATTCCTAAGAGTTAATCCGTGGTAAATGGATAGACAAAAAAATAATCTCACTAACACTCAATTAAAATGGTATAAAGTGTTGAGTGAAGCTTTAATCACGTCGTTACTCAAGGTGCTTCCATTACTCTATGATCTAGCTTTTATATTAATAGCCAGGACTGTAACCTTACACGCAGGGTGTTTCAAATATAATAATTTTTATTAAACTGAAGTAAAATAAATATCATTAAATAAAATTTATATCATGACACTTAAATTCAAAACCGTGGTCATATCTATCTCATGAGCTAATAATTTTGGTTAAAATATAACCGTCGCTACAACACAGTTAATTTTAATCTAAAACTTTTGTAGAAGGTATTAAAAGTAACTGGAAAACTTTAATGAAATAATGAATGGATTAAACAAAAATGGATTAAATGATCTACAGAACAATTTCAGTATTCGAATAAAATTTATTAATACTGTCAATTTTCCCAATTAAGGTTTTTTTTTTTTTTTTTTTTTTTTTTTTCTTTTTCTTCCTTTTTTTTTCATTATTTCAGGAAAAAAAAGTTTTTAAATCCATAGAACCTTTTAAGCGTTCAATCGATAACAATTTTAATTTCAAATAAGCAAACCAAATTATGTTTAGTTTGAATTTGTTTTCTTGTGAAAAAAATAGTCTTGGGCTAATATTTTAATCCCTTAAAAAGTGTATTACAAGAAAATAAAAATAGTTTTGTATAAAAGGCAATTAATATATTTTCAACAACTATGAACTGCATTCATTAAAGGGATGTATTTTTTTTTTTTTTTTTTTTTCTTAGCCCGTATCCTATAATAATTGAAAAATCTAATTTATGAAATTATCAAGTCTAAGGAGTTTATTATTCAAATGAATTTTGAATATAAAAAAAATCATGGAATCACACAAAAATCGCAAATTTTAATAACTTTTCTACTTTCCTAAATATGAACTCTTTTGGATATCTTTTCCATGATAAACTCCCTTAGACCCTGTTCTGATATCAAGCAATTCAAAGTAGCAGTTACCCACTTTACGTAAAACTTTTGATTTAACGAATTTAGGGGCTAGTTTCGCGTTGAAATTATTAATTTTACTGCTTAGAACAAAATTTCTACGAAATACTATATCACCAGGTTTAATATTTAAAGGCCGGGAACGCAGGTTATAGGTTTTTCTATTAGTCTCATATGCTTTTCTCAAATTTTCCTGAACGGTACTTCTAATTAACTGCATTTTATCAAATCGCTCCAAAATTTCACCATCTTCCAACTGATTTATACGTCTTAAAATTTCATAATCGTTGCCATGTAAGATCATTTGTTGCCCAAACAGTACATAGTATGGCGAATACCCTATAGAGCCATGAAGAGCACAACGAAGAGCGGCTGAAATTTTACTTAAATTCACATCCCAAGTACGTTGATCTCCATCCAAATAAGAGCGAATGGCTGCTATCACCGACCTATTGACTCTTTCAGAGGCATTCGCCTGTGGCGAATACACTGCTGTTAGAGTATGGGTCACCCCATATTTTGAGATAAAACTCTCAAAGATTTTTGATTTAAACTGGCTCCCGTTATCGGTTATAACAACCTCCGGTACACCAAAAATCGTAAAAACATACTCTTCTAAAAAATCAACAATACTCTGAGAAGAAAACTTTCTAAGCGGTTTCAAAATAGGAAATTTAGATAGATGGTCGACAACTATAAAAATACCAGTGTTTCCCTTTGTGGAGCGGGGATATGGCCCCAATAGGTCCATATATAATTTTTGAAAAGGACGAACAGATTTTGATTGTGCTCCCATAGGCGGTCTCAATATTATATTTGGAGCTTTGGACTCCTTGCAAACTTCACATTCAGAAATGAATTTTCGAATCTCAACAGTCATTTTAGGCCAATATAGATTCCGCCGAATTTTTTTCCAAAGTTTTTGGTAATGCCACAGTGGCCTGACAAAGGGGGACAGTGAGCATTTTTAATAACGTCAAAAGTCAGTTCACCTGGAACCCAGAGTTTCCAACTTAAAGCTTCAGAAAGTGCATCACCATTACTAAAATCAACTCTCTTATACACAAAATTATCTACTACACGGAGATCTGGATATTTTTGCTCATTTTCGGCAATGGTATTACGAATTTTAGAGTACCCTTCAGAATCGAAATAAGGCGACTTTAGGTCAACTATAGGGACAGGATCAAAATCTAGCGAATTTATCTCATCTAACCTAGATAATGCGTCCGGGACCACATTAAGACTACCTTTTCTATGCTCTATAGAAAACTCGAAACCCTGCAATTTTAATGACCAACGGGCCAACCTCCCGTTCAAATCGGACTGACGCATTAACCAACGCAGTGAAGCGTGGTCTGTCACCACCTTAAAAGGATGCCCTTCTACATATCCACGAAACTTTTGGATGCATAAAATCGCCGCTAAGCATTCTAATTCAGTGATGGAGTAGTTTCTTTGCGCTCGATTCAGTTTATGGGAGAAATACGCAATGGGTCTTTCTACCCCATCTTCATCCTCTTGCGAAAGAACCCCTCCAACCCCTGAAGTAGAAGCATCGCATTGAATTATGAAAGGCCGCGAAAAATCTGGTGTAACTAACAAAGGAGCAGACGTAAGTTGACGCTTAATTGAGTCAAATGAAGTTTGGGCTTCCTCATTCCAAATAAATGGTCGAGATTTTGAAGTTAAATCGGTGAGAGGTGAAGTAAGAGAGGCGTAATTGTCGATGAAGCGACGATACCAGCCAACCACGCCTAAAAATCTGCGCAGTTCGCGAACTGATCTAGGAGGTTTCATGTCTAAAATTGCCGATACCTTTGAGGGGTCTGGTTTCATCACTCCATCTCCAATCACGTAACCCAAATACTTCACTTCACGCATACAAAATTTGCATTTGGCCACATTCACCGTAAGACCAGCTTCTCGCAACAATTGTGCAACCTCTGTTAATAATTTAAGATGACCCTCGAACGTCTCAGATACTAATAAAAGATCATCTAGGTACACTAGGACCATTTCACGGAGATGAGGAGGGATAACAATATCCATTAAACGACACATGGTCATTGGCGCATTTGAAAGTCCAAAAGGCATAACAACGTAGCGATAGAGAGGACGGTTTGGAACGGTAAAGGCAGTACAATTCCGGGAATTTTGCTCTAACTCAATCTGCCAGAACGCATGTTTAAGGTCTAAAGAAGTTATGTATCTTGCTCTAGGAAGGCGACTTAGAATGCCATCAATTTTCGGCATAGGATATGCATCTTTTGTCGTCACGCTATTAAGCTTTCTAGAGTCTAGACACAACCTTACTTTACCCTCACGCTCTGCCATGGCCACTGGACTACTCCAAGGACAATTTGGGGGCGCTAATTCAATGACTTTTAATTCCAACATTCTGCCTATTTCTAAATGCAACTTTTTCTCAACGGCTGGTGAAACAGAAAAGTATCTTTGTTTAATGGGCTTTGTATCTTTAAGCAATTCTATAGTATGTTGTAGTAAATGAGTGCGACCTAACCCTTCTCTCTCATATGATGGAAATAGATCAACTACTGTCTGAAGACGAGATTTTTCAAAATTATTTAAATTATGAATTTCAGGTAAATTTTCGATTTCGTCATGATCGCAAGTAAATGACTCCAAAAGTTTCTTTAACAACCCGAAAACTTCGAAAAAATCAGCCCCAAGATAATAATTTTGACGCAGACTTGGTATAATATATATTCTTAAATGTCGGGTCATATTACGAAAACTAATATCTGTGTCAAAATAACCTACAATACGGTGTTCATGTCCTCCAGCAGCAGTTACGAATTCATTTAAGGATTTAAACTTTTCTCCACTATTCAAAAAATCTAAGGCTGCCTGGTTTCCTAAGCAGGTAATTTCAGCACCAGAATCTAACATAGCTAGAACTTCTTTCCGAATAACGTTACGCTAACATAAGGTCTACGATCAGAACCCAAAGACTTAATAGCTGAAATCGATTTTCTAAAAATTTTTCTATTTTGTAGAACCTTTTTCCAAAACGATTTTATGCGATTACTTGATCTAGAACACTTTTTGCTATTTTTATGTAAAGGTTTTAATATTAAACTTTCACAGAATATTTTCGATCTAATATTTTGATAATTTTGAAGACGTTGATGATATGGTATTATCTTGAACAATTTAGGTGATTTTTCAATCAATTTATCAAATTTGTCATAATCATGTGAAAGAGACACAGTCTGAGTAAAATTTGTTGTCATAGCCGGCATAATTTCACTTTTTAATTTTGTTTGGGGCGCAACCGATTGCAGTTTTGCACCCCCGCATACGAGTTTCCCCGATTCTTACAAAAATTACAATTTGGTTTTAAAATATTTTCTGCTCCGCATCCATAGCAAAAAATATGACGATCCTCTAAACAATCGACATAACGATGGCCTTGTTTACGACAATTCCAACACGTTAAATTTTCCAATTCGCAAATTTCCGATTCAAAAGTTTCTTCATTATTTTCACCACTAAGAGCCATTTCGTTAACCTGTCTTCTATTTAGCCTAACATTCATTTTCTCCTCGTCATCCAACAATGCCTCACGACGAAGTATTAAGTGGCGTAAATGGGCAACAGAATTAATATTCTGGTAAAATAATTCGTTTCTAATCTTTGGACGTAGGTTTCTACGAAGAATGTCTAATAAATCTTGATCTCGAAGAGGATGTCTCAATCTATCGCAAAGATAACTAACTGCGCAATAAAATTCATCGAAACTTTCATTCTCTTTCTGTTTCCTTTCACGAATGAGTTCTCTAATATCACCATCACTGAGGTGATCTTGAAAATGAGACCTTAATGCCTCACATAACGATGGCCAGGTGACTCTTTCCACGCTGGGTCTAAATCTCCAATACCAATCAAGGCCTCTTCCCGTAAAGAGAATGTGTATATGTTCACAAAGTGTATTAAAATCACCACCTAAACTATCATTGGTAAGAGAGGTAACCATGTAGATAAATTTATCTACGGGCATTTTAGTAGAACAACCACTAAAAGAAATGTTCCAACTCTGAATAAGTTGAGCGATTCTGCCACTATTATTAACTATAGAAGAAGTCGTGGAAACGCGTTGAAAATTATTTGGAGCTGGATAGCTAGGATGAAAACTCTGCGTACGATGTACAGCAGTTGGTATGGCTTCAGAACGACGATCGTTCGATTGAGGATTAGTAATATTTGGTGGAACGTCTGATATATTAGTAGTCCTACCAGATTGTGGTATATCCGAATTAGCATTACGTAAGTTTGGGAAATCTTCCCCAGGCCATTCAGGCTCCAGTTGTCTTTGAACAGACAACTGAGTAATTTGCAAAGTCAAATCTCTAATGGCACCTTGAATACTAGTAAATTCAGAATTTAATCTATTTTCAAGACCCAAAATTCTCTCATTCACCTCTACATCATGAACAGCGGCAGTATTCTGATTACCAGAACCACTAGAAGCTAAAGGTAAAGAAGCACGACCAGATTTATTTAAATTTGGTACATTAAGAGTCCAATCCAAAGGATTTTGAGTTCTCTTAGATGCTCTAGTAGCCCTCTTAGACTGCAATATTCGAGGAATAGCACCTCGAGAATCTTGTTGAGATAACTCCGTACCAGATTCATTATAAACATTCGTTAAACTATTCCGTGTACATGACTGACGACACTGTGGACAAGTGGGTGAAGTTTGAATCCATTCAATAATACAATTTTTATGAAAATAATGCTGACAACCTGTTTTTACTACATTAACTGAATTTTCCAAAGAATTGCAGCAAACTGTACAACTACCTAAACTTTCTGAACCTAAAGGCAGGTTATCACCACTATGCCTTACAGCCATTTTAATATTCTATAAAAAAATCAACATAAATTTAATAAAAAAAATCTCAAACCACTATCTTTCAAAAAAATTTAAATTTAAAAAAGAAATTTACCATAAATTGTAGTAACAATACAATATCAATAATTTATAATTATTAATATTTTTCTTTCTTTTTTTTTTCCCCCAAAACGCAAAAAAAATTTTACAATACACAATATATCATTAAATTTTGACCTAATTTACCAGTCGATCCTTTTATAATTCAAAAAAATGTTACCAAAGTTTATTCACAAAAAAAACACTAAGTTCGAGTATCATAAAACCCTCAGCTACAAAAAAAATCAAATTAAACGGACAAAAAGTCAACACTTTTATCAACCTTTGTAACTCCAGAAATAATTAAAATTTGTTTTCCAACTAATAAAATTATTATGATACCGAAAGGAAATTAAATTAACAAACCTTTTGCAGAAAGTAGCAATTTATTGCGAAAATTAAGTCTATCAAACGGTCTAAGTGATATCGCAAAGCAAATTACTAAAGCAATTCCAGAATGGAGAACAAAATAATCGAACAAAAACTACAACGAGTAAACTGAGATGTGGGACTTTAAGCAAGATGAAAACGCTATATTATTTAAATGAGAAAATTTTAATTCTCAATAAAAACCTCTTAGGCCTTCCTGGCCCCACGTTGGGCGCCATTTTATAACGGTAACTCTTCTTCGCGAAATTGGTTTTGCTTTCGGCACGTACTGGTCAAGGTCTAGCTCGCCGGCAACCGGGGTGAGTTCTTTGCAAACACATATTTCGCAACCGTAAATAAAAATCTACGTGCCTAACAAGAAATGAACTCTACAACCAAAACAAAAAAAACTATTAAAATTAATTAATAACCCCATACAGAAACTATAACGCAAATAAACTTATTGGTATAGGGGCCAGATGTTGGGCACCCTGTTAAGTATCGCCCACCCTAAAAGAAAAGACTTTAGTTACTCATATTACAAAAACAAAAGTTACTTTATTAGAATATTAAAGTTAGTGCTTTCAATAAAAGCATACAAAATATTCATAACTTAAAGTTATGACGTCACACACAGGCAACAAAAAAAATTCAATTATCAAAAAACTTAAAACGAAGATTACATTAAGTACGAGAAGTAAAGAGGGTTCTTTACTTTAGAAAAAAAAACAATTATCGCATGACACAAAATAAATGTGTGTTTAGGAGCGGGTTAGAGATATTTTTAGGAATCAATATGATTTCAGTTTAGATTTTAATATAAATTTTAATTTAAGAAAAAGTAATGATAGGGGAGTATTTCAAAGTATATGGAGGTTTCAAAACTAAATGACCGTATAAAATTAAGACTTTTCAAAAGTAAGGTAAATCTATATAATTTTGATTATATTTATAAAAAAAAATTTACTTTTACTTACTCACATGTATTCCATCCTTCAGCTGGCCAGTATCTGGATGATGAGTTATAACCACCAAAATGGGTTGTTGTTCTTATGACTCCGCTAGATTTGCTTTACCTTTTTAAGTCAAATCGGTTTTAAATAAAATATTATATTAAGTTTTGAAACACTTGGGCCTATGATTACTTGTTCTTCTCTTCTTATCTTAAAAAAAATTATATTATGGTATACGACGTAGTTGGATCATTTCAACATCGGTTTCCTTATAAAGTTGTTCCAGGGGTGCCCCTGGGCATCAAATTAGTTGACCACTAGGTTTGGGGATATTTCCCTTATATACGGCGAACAATTTGGGCCAAGTTGTCACTATCAATAAATATTTTCAATACGGCTGAATTATACGTATAAGGCCAAATCAATATCACGATTAGCTGGAGTATTATATAAGGGAAGAATTTAATATGACTTCCCAGAACCAGAGTGTCAACCAATATTATACAGAAAATTCCAGATATGTCGTAAGGCACGACGTCAATGTGTCCCAACCGGATAAACTTGTGTCGGCCACTAAAACCACGTCAGACCACAAAATGTGGTTAATTATCAAATTTCGTAAATTGGTTTCTAAAATCAAAATTTGCCAATTATTTTATGTTCTTAAATTGTAAAATATGAAGGCAGGCACAAATTACCTTTATTTCCATTCAGAGCGTTGCTTCAGAACTTATTCAATTTATATATAATTATATCGGACCACGTTTTAATTTATTAATATGACCGACTGTACTTTTAAAATTCGATGGAAAATTTTCAACAGTTAAATATTTTTGACCTTATCGGTTTTAAATGTCACAAGTAATTGAATATTATTTAATATTGAAAGAAACCAACAAGTGGTTTAAAACTGTATGTACAATAGAAGAAAATACATAAGAACAAAAAAAAATTCCTAAGAGTTAATCCGTGGTAAATGGATAGACAAAAAAATAATCTCACTAACACTCAATTAAAATGGTATAAAGTGTTGAGTGAAGCTTTAATCACGTCGTTACTCAAGGTGCTTCCATTACTCTATGATCTAGCTTTTATATTAATAGCCAGGACTGTAACCTTACACGCAGGGTGTTTCAAATATAATAATTTTATTAAACTGAAGTAAAATAAATATCATTAAATAAAATTTATATCATGACACTTAAATTCAAAACCGTGGTCATATCTATCTCATGAGCTAATAATTTTGGTTAAAATATAACCGTCGCTACACACTTGAAATACGTGCTTATTCCAACGGACATCACACTGTATTCTCATGCCCAGAACATCAAGAGTATCCGATTCCTCAATACCTATACCATCCATAGTTACAGATGACAATGTCAATTCCACAGCCCGTCTGTGGGTTAACATACAACATTGGGTCTTGCGTGCATTAAAATCGACCTTATTCGCGCGACCCCCACTCAGAGCTTGTAGAAAGGTCTTGATTGAGTGTGTCATTCATGTTCTGCCGCATGCCCTCTATCTCCAAAGAGCTTGGCCTGTGATCGAATGAAAATGAATGACAAATGTTGCTGTCATCTGCAAAAGAGTAGATAGGGTTGATGGTCTGACCAAGAAGGTCATTAATAAAAATAAGAAAAAGGGTAGGAGAAAGAACAGAACCTTGCGGTACCCCTGAATTTAGCTGAAACTCGTTTGATGAGACCCCATCTAAAACAACACGTATAGTGCGGTCTCTGAGAAAACTCGTTATAAATCGAGAGAAGACATTACCGACACCAAAAGCAACTAGCTTAGTCACGAGTGCCCCGTGCCACACACGATCGAACGCCTTAGAAATATCTAGAGCAACCACTTTACTCTCACCAAAGCGGTGGATTGACCGGCTCCAACGTTCCGATAGAAACGCCAACAGGTCTCCCGTAGATCGACCACTACGGAAGCCATACTGTCGATCATTCCATACCATATCGTTCCATACCAAAAAATTTAGATCTTCTTTTATATAAAACTATATATTACCGCACTTAAAGTCTGATTGCGGTATATTAGGCTGTCACGAATTTAAAAAATTTGCGAATTTCGTCACGTGCTTAAAATTATTGAGCTGTGTATGTATAAAAACCAAACAATTTTTGAGAGTATTTATAGTTGCTACTCGCGGCCTTCGTTGTGTGCTTTTGAAATTTTTTGGCAAAGTAGGCATTGCTGAGCATATCATAGGAAAAACATATATAAAATTTCCATGGATAAATGTTGGTCCACCACAGCATCATTTAGTTATTTATAAAGATGTAGTTATTTGTGAAGATGTAGTGGTCCAACACTTTTTAAAACTTTTGAACCCAATTTTGTACAAAAATTTCAAAAAATTATATATTTCGCATAATCAACGGAATAATATGCATGATTTGAGCACAATTACGTAAAATGGCTTCTTTCGGGACCTCCTAATGTGTATTAAAACTTAAAAAAGGTTTATCCGGGAACTTTTGTGAAAAACGCAAAAAAATAATATGTTTCTAAATATTTTTTTATAAACATATGATAGAATGAACATACATTTGTATGCAATTGTGTATATCTTCATACTATCACATACAAATATTTAGTGCAATTTTAACAAACTTAAACTAGTATCTAATTGTATGTAGATGTAACAGTTTACACACAATGATTTACAATTATATCAGGTCAAAATTAGGATACAAACATATCTGATTTTTATATAATTTGATCTATTTGTATTTTGATATAAACTGATAGAATTCGATTCAAAATTGATACAATATAATACAATTCTTTGGGGTCATGATACGGATAAAATTGTACTGAACATTTATCTAATTGCATCAGCCCAGCAAAACTTTGGTAATGGGTAGGACTTATTTCAGACCTTCCAAAGTAATGACTATCCATTACAGTTTTTGTTATTTTGAAGGTCCGAAATAAAACCTTACTAATATGAATATATGTAACTGCTTATTTGTAAGATAAAAAACAACGCCTTACTAATATTGTGTTAAATATCTGCTTATTTGGAATAGCAAAAATAATAAGTTACTTATTATCACTTATTTCAGACCTTTCGTAGTAATGACTATCCATTACATTTGTTGTTATTTTGAAGGTCTGAAATAATACCTTACTGATATGAACATACATCACTACTTATTTTGGAAGCTAAACAATTATGTCTTACTAATATTGTGTTATATACCTGCTTATTAGGAAGGGCCAAAGAAATAAGGTACTTGTAAGGTAATAAGTAACTACTTTTTTGTAAGGTATATTTATAAAGATTCATAATATATCATAATTAATAATTTAAATGCAATTTATTGCAATTTATTAATTTATTTATATATATAAATTATGCAATATTGCCTATTAATACCTTCTTATTTAGGTACATGTTAATACGTACTTATTTTTGCACCTATAAATACCTACTTATTAACATCCTTATAAGTAATACGTCATATAATGGCTTTAAGCATTACTTTTGATGCTACAAATAAGAAATGAAATAAGTACTTATGTGTAACTGGTGATTTCACTACATATTTTGTAACGTCTTATTTTTGTCCCTATATGTAAGCACAAGGCAAGGCCTTGCCTCCTATGACACCCCCATGTAACATCAGGTGTTCTTGGCCCCAACTATAAGTACTTCTGATTCCTGTTTCTTCTTTCATTTCCCATTCTATGGTAATAGCAAGTTTTCCTGGGAGGTTGGATCTAAACCCATACAAATCGATACAATTATATGGACCCATATTTCGGATGAAATTTAATAAGATCACATATAGCGTCACAAACAAATTGTTATGACTACATAATGCTCCATATAGATCTTTTTAAATCGGGTTAGAAAGAAACAAACAGAATCTAAAACTGATTTTATTTTTAAAAAGTTCGTTTTTTTTAAACCGCTATTAATCAAAATATACTCGCCAAGTGCTGTAATATACTACTATTTTACAGAGATAATTTCGTACTTGCATTACATACAGTGCCCGATATAAGTTTTGGCACAGTTATTTGTATCAAAAGAAATGCTTCATTACGTCAAAATTAAAAAAAATGTCATAGATTTAATTGTAAAAAAGAAAAATCATTATCAAAAACCGCAAAAAGCACAAACCTTTGTTTTTTCACGTTTGATTTCTCGATTTTCTGATGATATCTTCCAATCTTCAAAACATGAAATTTTTTTATAGAAAAATCTTTATTCATTTGTATCTACAAAGAAAAAAACTTTAGCAGAAAGTGAATACATACTGGATTGAAGCCGGACTACAATTTGGAAAGCAATGAAAATATTCTTCTACTTTGAGAAAAATCGCGTTAAACCGAAAAAATCTTCGGCAGAGTTTGTGACAAATGTAGTGCGTGATATATTTTGTACTCATTATCGCTCATTTACTAGAAGGATGTCATAAGTCAAAAAATGCTAGTTTTGAGTTAATGATGCAGATTTATTAGTTATATTGTGGAACTCTTTGAAAATTTCATATAATATTATGTATACTTTTTGAGTTAGAGGAGAATATATTTTATTTTTCTGGAAAGTGGGTGCAACGAGTTTACACTTTATAGAGAAACTGTGCTACTCACGGGTCTCTGAATTATTAGCAAATTTGCACCCAACTCTCACTAAAAGAAAGATGCATTAAAAACCTATTTATAAAAAACGTGACCAAATAAATAGAGAAATGGTCGAGCGAGGTAGATATGGATTGAAAACTTTAAATGCGTGTTCTGCAAAATCATGTTTTTTGATTTAAGCCAGTGTTTTAGTAAACGAGCGATATGACCATTTCTTCAGATTATATATATTTTTTTTTTTTTTTGCACACTAGAACAGATTTTTTTTTTTTTTTTTGTTTGCTAAATTTTTACTTACACGTGATGGGCAATCATGTATTAATAATAGAAATCGCATAAAGTGCATTTCCTTAAAATGCATTTTTCATTTTTTATTTATTGTGTTCATTATTTTGCGAATTTTGATGTCTATATCGCGAAACAACGCTTAAATCTGCTTGATCACAGTCCGCGAAACACGTCAAATTTGAAAACGTTTGTGTACTTTAAGTTGGATATGCATCGTTATTGTCTAATTACGTTAAATTTTTAGCTAAATATTAATTTTTAGTTTAATTAAATAAAAAAATAATTATGCGGAAACTTTTTGAAAACCGCGAAAAATAAAATTACTTTATAATTTTATGTGCTAGTATACATCTAGGGTAGCTAAAACTTGATAAAAGTTAAAAAACGTAAAAAAGTTTCAACTTCTAATAACCCGATTAAAATTAATATGATGCTTTATATAATCATACGAAATTTAATATGAGTCTTAATACAGTTTTATCCGAGAAATGGGCATAATAATTAAATAACATCCGAATAATGACGCGATACAATTTAATACGATTTTATATAGCGGTATAAATTTCCAGTTTTTGATTTAAAAACGTCATGAAAATTCGAAATATCTATTAATCCTTTTAGACTTTAGCCGCTTGCAAAAGGTTTACAACTTTATAATTTGTAACAAATTCCATAGCATTTGGAAATTTTATTTATAATAAAATTGTGTTTTTTATATATGATATAATATCAAAATATATATTATTTTGCAGTGTCTAGGTATATAAATATAACGTAATTTTTCATTGGATTAGTTTTAGCGTATTCTTAATGCAATATTAAATTTTTTATACGAAATTAATTTTGTATATGAATTTATATAATAATGTCCGGTTAAATGCACTGGCAGACAAAACCTTATAAGTGTATATAAAATAATGTATTATTTTATGCAAAAGTTTTAACTCGGGAAATTAAAGATTTATAACCGTGCAAAAAACAAATTAAAAGCAAATATCCTATATAATTTGCCTGACACTTACAAGAAAGCTTTTCCGATGGGTTCCCTTTGAAATTAATGAAATTCGGATAGGTGATAAAGCAGCAAAAATATATGGAAAACGTATCTATTTTTAAAATTGGTGGTGAAATTTAACACATCTTTGTATGAAAATATGTTTAAAGTTTAGGAAATTTAGACTTATTTAAAAACAGCGTTAAAATGCTCGAGAAAACATACATTTTGAAAACCATTTTGACACTATGCCGTGGACCCCGGTTGCCACTTATTTGAATTATTTTAACAAATTATTCACTATTTTTCCCCTTTTTCATATATCCGACTTTTTTTAAGATCGAGGGCTATACTTCATGTCGTGTATTAAAAAAATCGTAAATTTTACAAGCAAGCGTGATTGTAGTCTGAAAGAAATAATAATAAAGAAAAATATAAAATTGGAAAATTTAAAAATATACCTGACATCGCCTAGGTATTATTTAAACTAAATTATGTATTTCGAATTCACTTTGATTTATATTTTGGTCAATTTCAAACGCTTTTCAAATTGTCTTTAATCAATTTTTTAAATAAAAACCCTTTAAAATGTCTAACAAAAACTACATCGTTATAACATAAAGACTGGTTTAGCTGCTTGATTTTAAAATGTCGCATTTCAAGGAGCGCCGATAGAAATTTGTTTACATTTAGTCTAAAAAAAATTGAGAAAATTTGAGTCACATTGGACCACGTTAACACATTATGCATATCGATCAAAGTTTGAGGCTTAAATTTGTTTCAAAAAATTAAAAAAATATATGAGATATCGTAATACATATCGTAAAAAAAATACTGAAAACTATGTTACCAGATGAGTGCGTAGCAAACCAAACTTAAATAAAAAGATTGTGCTATAAGTAAAGTAACGACTTTTACGGCACAAGTAAACTTAATTTGAGTGTTAGTGGTATCTCTATTTTAAGATTATGTCAAAATACACAGAAAAAATCACTGTCAAAAAAATTTCAAATAAACTTTTGTTCGATTTCAAACTTACTTTCAATTAACTGTTTAATTGAAAATTAATTTCAGTTTTTATAACGTATAATAACAACATTGAAACATTTTTTAAATTTTGGCATTCTTTTTTTCAAATTATGCGATTTTTTCAAATGGTCTCGATTTTTTTTAAATTTTGGCGATTTTTTTTACAATTTTGGTGATTTTCGTTAAAATTTTGTAATTTTTCCCAATAGTAAACAATATTCAATTAAATTCTTAAAAGATGTGAATAAAACTATATGTAATTGCAAATAATATTAATTAAATAGATACAAATTATTTTAGTTGTTACTACAATTGCATCAACACGACCGAATTCAGTTAAACTTTTGCTGAATCAACAAATATTTTAATTAAAACTCAATCTTAGTTTTTTCTGTGTAGACATATTTAATTTTTAGTTTGCATTGTCTCAAGCAATTTTTTGATTATATTTTAAGTCAAAGACTTCGAAATCTCTTATGAAATGATTTTATTTATTGCTTTTTGTCGAAAATCAACTCTAACAATGATAGACGCCCATTTGCAGGCGATGTTTTTCTAACGAAATTTTAAGATTCGAACCATATAAAACTATTTCCTATTTGATCCAAGTCAAAAATAAATATTTTCATATTAAATTTATCAATAACATTGTTACTTTCTAACGAATTGTATTAAGTTTTTTAAATTTGTCAAATCATTTCGGGGGGGGGGGGGGGGGGCTCTAGCCCCCAAGCCCCCCCCCCCCTAGCTACGTGCCTGATGCACACTAATATTGCTTCAGGATGAAAGGAAATTTAAAGTTTTCCTCTTTAATAGACTTATGACAGTTACACAAAAATTCATTACTGAATTAGAAACAAGTAATGTATTTTGTGTATGGTTCTGTGGAACTGGTTTTTGTATGGTTAATGGGCGGAACAGTTTATCTCAATGTTTACTCCAAGAAAATTGTGTGAATAGTTCATCTAAAGTGTGGAATATCACAAATTTTTATTTTTTAAAAGACATGAATTCCACTGAAAATAAAAAATTTAAACACTTTGCAATGACGCTCTAAGCTAGTCGCAGCCTTCTACACTCAAAAAAACAAAAAACAACATTTTTGCTTCGAGGATCCTGTCAGAAAAATTGCTAATATCAGCAAAAAATTTGCTAAATTCAGCAAAATGTTTGCTGAATTTACAAATTTTTTTATTTCTTTTACAAATTTATTTTAATCTTTTTACAAATATTTTTTTATTTTAAGGCTGAAATTCAATATAACGCTCTGAAACCCCAATACAATTTGCAATACAAATACAAATTAAAAAAAAAATAAAAAAACATATATAATAAAAATATTGTTTGAGGGATTGGTAAAATACAAGCGCTAAATTTACAAAAACATATTGTTGGGTCAATGGTCCACGACTTTTATGATGCAATAGCTACAAGAAGAAAAAATACCAAATTAGCACTTAAGTAACTTCTAACCGAAATATTGAATATTAGAGTGCCAAACCTTTTGTCTACAAAATATATTGGTATTTTACTTATTTGTTAAATATTTTTGCAATCACAGTCGGTTTCTTCATTTAAACATTGACGACATACTATTCAAAACACTTGTAAAATATATAATTAAATGATTTTTCAAAAAAATGTTGCGTTTTTTGTTTCATAGAAAGAAGTATTAAATAAAAAAAACTACATGTGCGAAAACTTTTGTCGGGCTGAATATTACCTTTATTATTTTTTTGCAAAAATGTATTGTTTTAAAATTCCTTTATTTATAAGTATTTCATTCTATTAATAAAATAAGTTAAAAATCAATTTCACGATTACATCAGATATCATGAACATATAATTTTGCCTATTGTTTTACTACGCGGTTTTCTTAACCACAAAGCTTTACGTTCTACAGGAAATGGTGTATTTAAAAATCTCAATAAAAAACATTTCATTTTGAATTTTCAAATTTTCTTCCATATTTTTTGATCGTTTTTTTTTTTCAAACCAAACAAAATGTTTGAAATTTCTGTCAAATTTCTGTTAATAGTGTCCGGCCGAGTATTCGACCGGACACTTTCAAAATTTTACCTTACGGGTCAAAAGTCGGGACATCAGAATTCGTTTTCGAGGTATGGTTCCTTCTGCAAAGTTTCTTATTTTGATCCCTAGAATACGATTTTCCTTGAACGTTAAGCGATTTTTAAATAGACCCTCCCTAATATGTAGGTAATTGTTTGTTTTTTTCAAAAATGATTGAAATTAATAGTGTCCGTCAGCGTATTCGGCTGAGCTTTTGTCGATATTTATATGCGACTTTTATATTATATAGGCAATATGGGTATCAAAATATTTGTTTTCTTGAGTACTTACACCGTACATACATACATATAATCTAGTTTTCGTAAATTAAAGACAAGTTTTCATACAACAACAAAATATTTTTTAACACTACTTTTTAACCCCTAAACGTAGGATTGGACATTTCCAAAGTTCATTAAAATCTGCGAGTTCGGTCGGGATACCTTCCTTGTTAGATAGGTCAAGTGGTATATAACTTTTTTATATGTACTTTTACGTATTCACTTGAACCAATATGGTGTTATGTTGGCTTCCTCAAATTCTTCGGCATGTCGCGCAGATCTCCAAATGTAGACATTGGCATCTCCTAGAACAAGCTCATGTTGAAGTTATCGGTTACTTTCATATACTAGAACTGATTCGGGGACCTGTTACTACACTCAAAAAAAGTCTGAGTCAGCAACATTTTAGTCAGGAGCGTGCTTGCAAAAAAAAGCGAATGTCAGCAAAATCTTTTGCTGAAAATTAGCGAGCTGATTTTTAGCAACAAAATTATTAGATTCAGCAAAAGTTTTTCTAACCCTTAGTTGATTTAAATTAAAAAATCCTTGCTAAAAGTTAATAAAATAATGATTGAATATTAGTAGACTGAAAAAAACTCGAAAAATTTGTAGAACATTTGTACTTTAGTTAATTTATTTGCTGAAAATCTTAAAACTGTTTTTGTTATTATTTTAAAAGTAATTTACAATAAGATACAAAATATAATCCATAATCCCACATTGACGACGCGAATTAATTTAATATCTGCAAATATATATAAATATTTTTGTATAACATAAACAAATTATTTTTGAACTACTTGCATCAATGATTGTCTAAGTGATGACATCTTCCCAGAAACGAGAACAAAACGAAATAATAAAATATGAAATATACAACTTTTTGTCTGCAATAAGATAAGATATATAATTTGTAATTATACGATTATTAATTAATAAAAAAAAAACTTACAGGAAGTTTTACTAACTTGTCTACTAACTCATTTCTTTGAGCGTACCGCATACTATTTTCTGGGTAGTAACACAGCAAAAAACGGCTCTTCAATTCATTACCACACTATTTACTCGCAACTTTAGTTTTTTTGGTGATGTCCCAAAAGTAATAGATACCCATAACCCTATCGCTTACAAAAAGAGACAACATAATGGTTACCCATTACACTCTAGCTTACAAAGATACACAAAATTATGGGTACCGAGTAAATAGCCTGGTACTTAATTGAAGCCATGTTTTTGCTGGGAACATAAAAATAGCCAAAATAAATCCGATGAATCTACAAAAATTTTGTTACATTTGATCTTATTTTAGTTAATTGAAAGTAAGAAATTAATTTGTAAAATCAGCAACAAGTTTTGCTTAATATTAGGAAATTTTTATATTTTTATTTCACGAGAAAATATCTGCATTTATGAAATCAGCAGTCTCCATTTTTTAGCGAATAGTTTTGCTGATTCTAGAAAATATACTGTTATTTGCAATTAACTAATTTAAAGGTTAATTTATCAAAAAATTTGTAGATATTACAATTTTGTTTGCAGTTTTTTATGTATCTCCAAATATTCAGAAAATGATTTAAAAAATTAATTTTGCCATTTTCAACTAACTAAATTTTGTTAATTTAACAGTTGTATTTTTGCTATTCTTATCTTACTAATGTTTAGCAAAATAAATCAGCTAACTTATGCAGTTTTTTTTTTTTTTTTTTTTTTTTTTTATAAATTTATTCTTTATTTACAATCTATCCGAGGATAATAAGCAAATCTGTTGAATTTAATACATCACAGGGGTTATGCAACTAAAATGAGATACATAACATAATAATAATAATAATATTTACAACATTATAATAAAAAGAAAATTATGTTTCAATGGTTGTAGATTTTAGATACGAAATGGGAGATCCAATATATGGCTTCGTTTAAGTCTTCTAGTTTCATTGGTACTGTCTAACAAAGCTATCGCCAAAGCATTAACATGATTGCTCAGCCTCTGCAAACATCTCTCACTTATATTTCTAGCTTCGTCTCGTACAGATGAGATTGATAAATCTCTTTTAATAACGTTATTTCTCACATACCACTGGTGCGTCAGGAATTAGTCTTAATGTTTTCGATTGGTATCTTTCCAGGATATCTATATTTGACTTGCTAGCTGTACCCCATAGTTGAATACCATACGTCCAAACAGGTTTCAGAATTACCTTGCATATTCTTAATTTGTTATTTAAATTTAACTTAGATTTTGGACCAATAAGCCAATAAAGCCGTTTCGTTTTATTTTTAATTGTTCGTGTTTACTTTTAATATGAGATTTCCATGTAAGTCGACTATCAAGAACCATTCCAAGGTATTTAACTTTTTCTCGTTTAGGTATTACGTTTCCATTTATAGTTACATCAGGACAATCACCTTTCCTGAGAGCAAATGTTGTATGAACTGACTTCTCTGAATTTTTTTTTTCTGCAACATAATTTTTATTTCTATGATTTTATACTTTGGCGCATTTTCGCAAAAACGGTCTTTTTCTAGGGTTTAATTTGAAAAATGTTTGCTCATAATATCCATACCCAGTATAGGGATTATGTCAGTAGGGCAATGTCCTGGGGCCGTTTGTATCCTTGTCCGATCAAGTAAGGTACCACAAAGCAAAAATTCATCAATTGTCCCCCATTAGAAGAGTCCGTCGTTGGTGGGTTTGCTTTTTTTCTCAATTGTGTTTTTGCAAACAATTCTTGATTAAATATAATTTATATATTTGTCCGTAGTTTGTTTAGATTTTTTATTTTATATTAAACTAATTGTTGACTATTGCTTTAATATTCTTCAATTAAATTTTGTTTTGATTGAAAATTAAAAAAAAAAAAAAACATTTACATAAGAACACAATTTATATAAAACTTTGTTAAAGATATTGAAACAAAATAAAAAAAAAAACTTCCTTTTAAGAACAAATATTTCGTGTCAACAATAACATTGTGTAGTTAATTAACTTTATAATATCTTTGGATCCAAAGTATTTCATTGGCAATTGGGTTATAAGCTTTTTCAAAAAAAGAATTGAAGCAATGGGTCGTTCACAAGATCTATACTTAACGTGACAAAATGTTTTTGGTCAATAATCGGAACTAGGCAGAGGAAAAGCGGGATTTTGTTGCAAAATGCGGGATATTTAATTTTTTTTGTCTATAAAATACGAATTATATCAAATTTGCAATTTTTTATTACAATCACTTGAAAAAAATACTAGTATCAACCTAGCTAATATGATTGATTTGCTATATTTTTGTAAATATATTAATGAAGGCTTGTTATAATGTGGGTTATAAAGAAAATTCAAAAATGATAAAGAAACATTTTAAAAAAGTTTTAAATCTTGTCTATTTTGAAGACTCTAGCTTTTTTTAAAACTTCGGGTTCTGATGAGATCTTAAGCCAGATCGAAATACTAGTATCAACCTAGCGAATATGTTTGATTTGCTTTATTCTTGTAAATATTCGGAGGGTTGAAAGCTCGTTATAAACTAAAAATAATCTCATATAGTTTGATGCAAAAAATGGGTCTATCAAATATAATCAAATTATATACAATTTGATATAAGTGTATCTAATAATAATCTTTTTAATTAAAAAAAAAAAATTAAAAATGTGTTAGAGATCAGTACTTTTTAGTTGAAGCATATAATAAATCTAAAACTTTAGATAATAAAAAAAAAACGCTATTTATCAAGAAGGAAAATCAAATTTTTTGTTCGCAAAATTTTCAAGTGGAAGAGTTACAGAATTTTTCAGGAGTGGAAATAACAGAAAGCTTTACACGTCCTTGTTATACAAAATAATTAAAAACAACTATCAATAGGATATTTTTTTATGAAGGGTAAATGTCCATATTTAGTGCTTCAGAAATTTCAGATTGTTCAAAACAACTATTTTGTTAACCACAACACAGGATCAGTGGTAGAAAGAATATTGCCTATAGCGGAACTAAGCAACTATTTAATTCTTAAGATTTTAAATTCAGAATCCATTATGCATGTTATAAGGGTGGGGTATTTCATCTGTTTAAATACGCCGTTTCCAAAGCTCTCTTCTAAAAACCAGAACTGATTTTAAGAGTTTCGAAAAAAAATGTATTAAAAATAATTGATTAATAAATTAACAGAACCACTGTTTTAGCCTTTGTCAGACTTGGGCGACGTCAATTACATTACACAATCGTTCACTTATGAAATTTTTCTATATCAATAATAATAATATCAGACCTACACTCACACTTGTGAGCTTAATAGCTTCCTTAGAAAATTTGTAAAATATTTAATACCAAACATGGGGATTAGTAACAGCATCTGGGTATTTAGTTACAGGGCAATTACTCAATTACACCCAATTACATGTAATTGAACAAAAAAGTAATTGGCCTATAATTAAATACACAGATATTGGTAATATGTCCCAGGTCTGTCTGGTATTGACAAAAGTCAAAATTTTCCAAGGAAGCGGTTAAGCTCACAAGTGTGAGTGTAATGCTGATAATATTAATGATATAGAAAATTTTAACAAGGAAACGATTGTGAAATGTAATTGACGTCGCCCAAGTCTGATATTTTTCCACTACTTAAATTTTTTTTATTTATATATAATTAAATTATATATAATTTGATTAATTATATAATTTATAATTAATGTATTCTCTCCATAAGTTTTGTATAATTAACACAAAATTTTGTTTATATACCCGAGTAAAAATAATATTATATAATCGTGTATAATGTGATCCAGTTCTGTATAATAAGTATGACATCATGCATACTAACATACAATTTTACTTGCAATGCCAACTTATTGAACCGATTTAACGAGGATTTAAAAAAAACGACCCCAATGGCAAAATTCCACGAATTGGGCTATTGGTACCTCATCCGCCATATTCTCCTAATTTTTGGAAGATATACAAACATTGGAGAAAACGTTGGACTAAGTGTATTGAGTTCAAAGGAGATTATGTTGAAAAATATTTTTTTTTGCAAAAAAAAACTGTGTTTCATTTAAAAAGTCACGGACTTATTGACCGGCCCTCGTATAATTAAACAATCAATATCAAGATCTTTTGTTATCATAATTATTCGTTGCAATATAGATAAAATCTCGAAATTGTAAACTTATGTGTATTAGTATAAGATGTAAATAAAGATGAATTTATAAATGAATATGAAATTTAAATACATTTTTCTGTCAAAATATTGCTGTGGCTCATTAAGCGCTTTAAATCGACCACATCTCCAATTTCTTTGGCAAACACAGACTTCGTCCAACATTAATATAATTGTTTGTATGTAATTATTTTATACACAACAATTACAAATACAATGTAAAAAGTAACTTCAGCAATTTGTTTAATTTCAAATTGTATATCGGTTTTATTGACCATTTAAAGGACACTTCAAAATTATGACTAATTAGAATCGCACTTCCCGACACTTTTACCAACTCCATGGATTTATGACATATATTTTTTTTTAATCTATATGATCTTAGTTTTAAGAAACATGTACCTTTTTGCATGTCTGAAAATTGTTGGCTAAAACTTGATTTAAAACGTTAAATTTTGGCATGAAAAAGTTTCCTCACAACCAACGAATTAACATTGCAAAAAAAAAACACTTCTGCATTTAGTTCTCATTTTTTTTTATAAAACTACCACACACAGAGAAATAAAGTGCCAACCGAATTGAAAAGTGTATTTTAATAGTACACGATATTTACATTACATTTCTGCATATTTTGGTTGTTGGAGCAAAATTCTGTTGAATTAACCGAACTTTGTTGTGAAAACTAATGTTCAGTTGTACCAAACGACTGCAATTCATAATAACCGAATTTGAGTCGTAGTAACCAAATGTCAGTTGGCAAATAGCAAAAACTTTCTGTGTGTACTCCAAATATAATTTATAACACCTTTTTATTTATCGATTTACATTCTTCCGTTAATAAATGTGCAAAAAATATCCTAGTTCAACCAAAAAAACGGTCCGAATCCAATTTTCTCCATTATTATGTTTTTTGCTGCCAAAAAAAGAATACTATTTCGACGCTTAAAAAGTTTATACTGTAATCAAATTTCATCCCTAGCGATTATAGCTTTTGCAGAATCCGCATTTGAAAATTGTAAATTTATTTCGTTGCTACCCTTTATAATGTTTTCGGTATTTATATAAACACTTTCATATTAACATGGGGGTTTGGTACGGGTTAGTAATGAGTTAGGCCACCAAATGCATGTACATATATGGGCAAATGTACAAAAATGAAAAAAAAATCGCCAGATTCGGAAACAGCTACTCCAATTATTTAAAAAATATATCATTTATTAAAATTTATGACCACCATGTTGTATACCCAATTTTGAATTTTTAAATGCTGATCAAAGATTTGTGTCCGGCAAACATAACCTCTATAACCTCTCTATAGAATACCTTACAGATCTTTTGGTCCATATTCGTGTTTTGGCTAAAATTCAGGCATTATGTGCCTCAATGGACTGCTGTTAAAACCACATATTACGCTCAAAACAAAAAGTCAGCAACATTTTTCATGGGTGGATCCTTGCAGAAAAATTGCTACTATCAGCAAAAAAAATTGCTAAATTCGGCAAAATGTTTGCTAGTTTTTTTTTTACTGATATTAGCAATTTTTCTGCAATGATACTCCCAGCATAAATGTAGCTGACTTTACAGACTTTTGTTTTGAGTGTACATATTTCTTAATTTTTCGTTTAGACTAAAGAGTAATTCAGAAAATATCAATCAGAAATTCCATTTGAAATTTAAAAACCATTGATTGAATTTCAGAATTTCCATTTTAATTTTAGAAAACATAAATTAAAAATTCTGATTTTCCATTCAAAAAATTAGATAATATCATTTGAAATTAAGAAAATATCAATTAAAGTTCAGAAAATATCATTTGAAATTTAGAAAATATCTTTTAAAATTCGTTTAATATCAATTGAAATTCAGAATATCAATTGAAACTCCGAAAATATTATTCGAAATTCAGAAATCATAAATTGATATTAAGAAAATACCAATTGAACTTTAGGAAATATTTATTGAAGTAAAATTTAATGTTTTCTGAATTTCAATTGATATACTCTGAATTCCAAGTGATGTTTTCTGAATTTCTATTTACATTTTCTGAATATAAATTGTTATTTTCTAAATCACAATTGTGTGTTTCTGAATTTAAAATGATATTTTCTGAATTTCAATTGGTATTTTCTGAACTTCAAATGGAAATTCTGAATTATCTGAATTACAAATTCTAACTGCATATATTGGCACATAAATTAAGCAGTTTTTTCACTTCTTACTGGAATAACTATTCAGTCTAAAGTACGAAACGAAACCAACACATTGCATTATGGGGAATTTTAAGGGATTTTCTGACCAAACCCCTAAATGATGAGGTATCTGCCCAAAATTTGGAAAGGTTATTTGGCGGGATGATTTTAGGCTCTGTAAAAATTTTCATGGTCGGACATGATTACGGCTTTTTTTAACGAATTTAAAAAAGATGTATTAATTATAAAAGTGTATGTGAATAAAACAATCGTAAAAAATGTTGCCAATATATAAACATTAGCAGAAATGTACTTTTTACCTGTATCTATTTATCACTCACGATAAAGGTATGTCACTCGTGAATTTCTATGACACACGAAGTTTTTTTTCACAAAATTTTACACAGAATTTAGCATTTTAAATTGAGGAAAAGAGGCAAAAATTCAATTCAATATTTTCACTATTTAACATTTCTGAATAATTTGTTTGTCTTAAAAAGAATCGCATTGAGGACTCTTGGTAAAACAAAAACTTGAGCAATCCTATTAGGAAGGTAAAAATTTCAATTTTTGTTGAAATGTATATTTTATTTATTAATAGACATAATCCAATGATTTTTTGGACTTAAATAGACTTTTAAGTCAAAAATCTGAAATTTATGATTTGCTGTAAGCAATCCCACAATTCCCAAAAAGAAAAATTAAATTTAAATAAATTATATTTTTTACAGTTTTTTCAACCATGGCTACATTTAAAGCGGGAATTGGAAGAGAATTAGGTGTATGTTCGAGTTTCTACAACCACTTTCTGCTACATTAATTGGAGGAGCGCACAATTTTTAACAGTGGGTTAAAGTTGGCTGGAGGGAAACGTATATACAAATCAAAAACTGTTTAACATAGCTCGCTTTTATATAAATAGACCTTTCAGAATAGTATGCACACTTTATATGTTCAGAAAAAGATATTTATTTGGAGGTAAAAGACTGTTGGTGCTCTTTGGTGAAAAATCGAAAAAATTTGTACATTTATTTCCACTTTAAACGAGTATAGGTTTTGAGTGAAAGAAAATATTTCATTCATTTTTATTCTATTTAATCAAGAATTTATTTAGTTAAATAACAACGATTTAAAAAAAAAATCGGCCCCCGATTTTATGCCGCTATTCGCAAAAAAACTGCACCAGAGTCGGAAAAAATTTGGAATTTCATATTTTCAACTGGGAATATCTCGGGAAATATTAGAGATAGCATACACATTTAAGCATGTTTTTTTTTGTAAAAGTTGTTAATTTTTGTAAATCGGATTAGAAACAAAAAATGGGAATCACTCAAAATTTTACACGCAAAAAGTTCCCTTGTTTGGGTTGTCATATTGACGCCTCCGGGGGGTTTGAAAGGTTCAAAATCAAAACTTAAGCTTGATATTACGTCACTGTTCCAAATGTCATTGCAATTGCACGAAGTAAGAAATGACCGAATTATTTCCAAAAATTTTGAGATATATTCTACTGTGCCATGTATGGAAATGTATGCACATGTATGATTATATATGTAAATATTACCTCAATTTTCGGTAATGCACACACATGAACACATATGATTCTCATATGAACAAACATGAATCCTTAATGAACACATATGAATCATATATGGATAAATGTGGACATATATGAAGCATTTGTGATCATGTATGGATCCATATATGTTGATTTTAACAGGGTTATTAAAAATAATTACATTTTAAATGCGTACATTTTATATTTATTTGCTCTATGGGTAATTGAAATAAATTTTTAAAGATTTTACAATTTGCATCAAAAATTAAAAAAAAAATAATAATAAAATAATTTTTTGACGCTTACTTACTAGCGGTTTAAGTTGTTGGCGACAACAATATATGCCACTCTACTTATAAACAATTTACTTTATAAAGGCATAAAAAAAGGATTTTGAAACTCATAAAAAAAATTGACTTTTGGCCAACAATTCCTTAGCAAACCCCCATAGTGCATTGGAATGCACGCAAAATTGGATTCCCTTTAAAAGTTTTATCATGTTGATCATTTAAAATTGCACTTGCAAGAAATGCAATTCGATGCTCTTTGTTCAATACGATCATGTTTATTCAATAATTATGTTTGTTTAGCACATTAATTGGATACTTCGTAAATGTTGCATACGCCGACTAGAGTAAGTATTGGTTTGCAATTGTTTCAGCATTTCTCACCTGGTAAAGTTTCCTTGAAAATTAAAGAAATTAACACATTAAAGACACGTTATAGATCCGCTGGACATTTTTTAGCCAAACTTTGCAGATAATGTTCATTAAGAAATGTTTGTAATGTTTGTTTTTTTTGCCTTAAAGCGCCCTCTGCTGGAAGTAATATATGTTTCTTAATAGATGGGAATAAACTTCTCAAGAACTTTATTGGCAATCCATCAACACATAACGAATTAGATTTAATGCTAAAAAAAAGACTTCCTTAAGTCATTCTTATAAAATCTATTAAAAGAAAAACACCCGAGTAATCAGAGGGCAATAATCATTACTTGATTTGATACTGTGGAGCAAAAGTAATCCAATGTTATAAAAATAAAAACTCAAGATGTATTTATTCTCCAAATCTTTTTGGAATAATGAGTCTCATTAGGAATAAAGGTATTATATCACCTACAATCTCAAATTGTATAGGAGAAGGTCATTGGCTTACTTTTGTACTAAGACTCCGATGATTTAAAAACTGTACTTTTATTATAGAACTAAGAACTGTTTTGCTATTTAATAATTATATGGGTCAATAAGGTTGATTTTCAGTATGGAAATTACCTAATTATGCATTTCAACTAATCAGAAAATTTTTTTTAAATTGTTTTTTAAAAATGCTATTTTAAACCAAAATATGCCAAAGTTTCTTTTACATAAAAGCGAAGTGCATCAAAACTACTGAAAACATAACCGTTTTTCTGTAATATAGTTAAAATTTAATTATTTTAAAAAGAAACGTAATTATAATTTGGGGAGACTTTCAGCGTTTGTCTCTGAACTTTAAGAAAAATCAGCGATAAACAAAACAGAAAAACTATATCAAGATTGATTTTTCCATACCGAGTAGACTCCAATACAATTTTTGTTTTGTTTTAAATTGTGAAATCATATGGGAACTCTACATACTATTATGACATTTAATCCAATACCACCAACATATACAGCAAAATTAAGATTAATAATTTTATGATTTTGTTTTCAACAAAAAAGTAATTTTTTGAATATAAAATTGTTTGTTTTAAGATTATTTGATATTAAATATATTGATATTTTCAAAGTGACATATACAGTAGCGCGTCCCGAATTTGGCTTTTTTCGAATTTGAAAATGCTTACCCCCCCCCCCCCCAAATGATGGGGATTTAGGACCCTTTTACGAGAAAAATAACAAAAAAATTTTTGGACAAAAAACCAGATGGCTACCGGATCCTAAAGATTGCAATCCTAGTGCATTTTGAAAAAACAAAATATTTTTGATATTAAAAAATTGACGCCAAAAGTTGCGCAATACAGAGTACATTCCGGGAAAAATATTAAAAAAATTCCGTAGAGCAATTTTGGTGCAGCGTTGAATCTTAAAGATGGAAAGTGAGTATATGTTTTTTTTCTTTCTTTCTTTCAAGCTAAATTAATCACAAAAGCTGCGCAATCTAGAGGATATTAGTTAAAACTATTTCAAAAAATGTGATAGAGCTTTTCTGGTCCAGCGCACAGTGGAACGAGATGCACTTTTTTGTAAAATTTTCTTTTTTTCACATTTCAATCTTAAAGATGCAACGCTGCACCAAAATTGATCTACGGAAATTTTTTTAATATTTTTCCCGGAATGTACTCTGTATTGCGCAACTTTTGGCGTCAATTTTTTTTTTTTTTTTCAAAATGCACTAGGATTGCAATCTTTAGTATCCGGTAGCCATCTGGTTTTTTGTTCAAAATTTTTTTGCTATTTTTCCCGTAAAAGGCTCCTAAATCCCCATCATTTGGGAGGCAAGCTAAAAAAAAAAATTTTCGGGACGCGCTAATATACAGATATTTATGATGGAAACGTAATATTCCTTCCAAAACGTAATCAATCAAATTTTACTATGAAAATAAGAGTTTACGCATTCATTGGTTATGTCAATTTTATTTTTTCTACAACAAGGGAATTTAAATCAACTAAGCATGCAATAATGCCAAGTCCATCGAAGTATTTTTCTCAAACTTCAGAGCCAAATGCTGAAAATCTTCCCAAAGGATAATTATGTGTTCTACTAAAATTAAATAAATATTATGTTTCTTATTGAAAAAACTTCTATGTTTTCACTAGTATTTATTAAATTAACAATAATTAATAAATATTACAATACATTTCCCTCTTGTTTTAAGAAATTTTGGACGTTGTGGTATGAAACTCTTATTAAGGATATCATTTGTAACTATTATCCTGGTCAGTTTAAATACGAAATTTAATTTCGTTGTTGGCTGAAAATGTTCTGAGTTGTCCTATATATTTATTAAATAATAACAAAGTAAATAATTCTGTAATAAGTGAGCCAATGAAGATTGTAGGAGATATAGAGAGTCCAAAAGGTTGGACCTTTGTGGTTATGAAGAGGACACTAGATCATACCTTTATACCTAATTAGATTGGTTTCTTATTGAAAAAACTTCTATGTTTTCACTAGTATTTATTAAATTAACAATAATTAATAAATATTACAATACATTTCCCTCTTGTTTTAAGAAATTTTGGACGTTGTGGTATGAAACTCTTATTAAGGATATCATTTGTAACTATTATCCTGGTCAGTTTAAATACGAAATTTAATTTCGTTGTTGGCTGAAAATGTTCTGAGTTGTCCTATATATTTATTAAATAATAACAAGTAAATAATTCTGTAATAAGTGAGCCAATTTGAGATTGTAGGAGATATAGAGAGTCCAAAAGGTTGGACCTTTGTGGTTATGAAGAGGACACTAGATCATACCTTTATACCTAATTAGATTGGTTTTTCCAACAAGATTTGGAGAATAAATACTTCTTGAGTTTTAATTTTGAAAAATTGGCTCAATTTTGCTCCACAGTGTATGTAATTCAAAACAATCGGATCCTGTGAAGAAACTGAGTCATCACTCCAACTACAACAAAAACTCTTAAGCAGCTTGAATGTAGAACTACAATCAGCATTATTAAACTTGTTTAAACATTCCCGGTGCTTTAGATTTCTAAGAACCCTCTTAACCCGATTTCTATATTTACAATAGATGTCCCAATTTTGCATGCTCCTATACAGATTTATCCTCTTCTCTATTTAAAAAGTTACTATTATCACAAATTCTTCTCCTCCTAAGAGGAAGACTAGGATTCATATATGAATTATGAGTCTGAGTGTTAACATCCGACGTAATATACAAAAAATAAATGCATGCCTTGATATATATGTATTGATTGAAACTTTTCAGTGAGTACTAGTGGCTAACAATTGTGTTTTAATCTACTAAAAATTAGTTTAAAAAATTTGTTCAAATACGAATGAAGTTGTTCTTGTGATAAAATGAGATGACTAATAACTTTAGCAAAATAACTGATTTAAACTAAAAAAAACAGAAAAAATTTGTTCCTCTGAATTGGAACCCATTTAATAGACTGCTGTACCAACTTTTTTTGCGTGTATTACAAAAAGTTCTTGCACAGATTTATGGTAAAAGCTTTTCAAATATTTTAGCCTCCTAAATATGAATCTAAAGTAGCAAGAAATTGGAAACTTTAACGAAAGTCTGATTTTCCTGTTTTTAAAGTTTGATAATTTTGAGTTGAATCCAAAGAAGATACATTTTTTTGGGAAATCATTCATCATTCAAATCATGTTTCTTAACAAATATAGCAAATTTGTTACATAATACTCAATATAATAAAGAGTGTTTGTTATACAGGTATATAACTTTAAGTTGGCAACACTTTTTTAACTGGCGGCCATTTTGTCAGATGTCAAGTGATTTATGTTTAGTTTGGTTTGGCATTTCAACACGAATAGACTGACGTCTGAACAACGCTTCTAAATTGTACAAATTTATTTTGCATATCGAATTCAGCGAATTTTGTTTAGCGATGAAGCTCACCTTTGGTTAAACGAATACGTCAATAAACAAAACTGTTGTATTTGGAGTGATGATAATTCTCAAGTGTATGTTAAGACACAGTTACATCCAGAAAAACTGACTGTTTGGTGTGCTTTATGGGCTGGTGGAATCATTGGTCCGAACTTCTTTAAAAATGATGCTGGTCATGACGTAATAGTCAATGGTGACCGCTATAGAGCCATGATTACTGACTTTTTCGTTCATCAATAGAACAAACATGATCTGCAGGAGCTGTGGTTTTAACAGGACGGCGTAACATGTCACACAGCTCGTGCCATAATTGACTTATTAAAGGAAACGTTTGGTAACCGCATAGTTTTACGATTTAACGCCGCTGGACTATATTCTGTGGGAATATGTGAAGTCGCTAGTCTACGCCGATTAGCCCGAAACGATTGACCACTTGGAGGACAACATTCGTAGCGTTAATGCCAATATACGGCCACAAACGTTAGGAAAACGTCATCGAAATTGGACCTCCAGATTAGACTACGTCCGAGCCAGCCGTGGCCGTCATATGCCAGAAGTCATATTTAATTATAAATTATCTTTCGAATAAAGTAAATTTCATGTCAATTTAAAAATTCATCTTTGTTTTATTCCATTTCTATACCTCTATAAAAAAAACCCTTTATTTGTAATCTGCTAGTAGAGACCAACAGAAAACATGCTTACATGTGTGGGTTATTTCTAATAGTTCCCGAGATATTCATACATATTTTCCTTCTGAATTGATGTTGTAGCCGCCGGGGATCAAACCCATCTGTGTATTTTTAAATTTTTTGCTATCATGTCTACATTTAAAGCGGGGGATCGGAAGAGACATACCCAATAAATTGGGTATACATATGTTGGAGTATCTACAACCACTCCCGCTACCTAATTAGAGATGTGCACAATTTTGAACAATGGGTTAAGTAGATATTTGCCTTAAAAATGTGGTAACTTTAGAAGCGGCTGTGAGGAAATATATAAATCAAAAATTTTTTAGACACAGCTCGCTTTTATATAAGAAGATCTTTATAATAGTATGCACACATTATATCTTCAAAAAGAAAATATTTATCTTGAGCTAAAAGACTGTTAGTGCTTTTTGTGGAAAAAAAATTTCAAAAAATTTGATTTTTTTTTCATTATTTCTACTCTAAACGAATATAGCTTTTGAGTGGAACAATATATTGCAATAATTTTAGTTTAAACAACCAATATTTTAAAAAAGAAGCCTCAACGTCAGAACTTAAGCTCGATATTACGCAGTGTTGCCACTTCTTGCGTAATTAATTTTTGAGTTGCTTGTGTCGAACATGTGTAATTGCATCCATGTGTAATTTATGTGCAATTTAAATTTATATAAATTATTGATGATTTTGATAAATTTTAGAGTCTGAGTATTATTTTTTTTTGTTAAAAACTTTAAGATTCTGATGACTATTATTTATTAGAACCTCTTAAAATATGTTAAAAACTTTTTGTTACAAAATCCCCCCTATCCTAAGGACTGTTTTCAATAAAATTAACTCTCTATTCAAACGACATTTATATGTATAAAAGTTTTAATACATTAAGTTTTTATAAATAAAAAACATATTAAATTGGATGCTTTTCAATTGAATGACCACAATATTGAGTCCACAATATTGAGTCAGATAAGGTTGTAAAAGCGAAATGTAAAATGTATAAGAAGCTAGAAAGAAAATACAAATATTTTTGAAATTTTTTAACTTTAGACTTTAAAAATATATTGCAGTTTTTTATTCGTAAAAATTAGTTTATATCAATATTGCCCAAAGAAGAAAAAATTAAAGTTAATATGAACAAAGTTCTACCAATCTTGGTTTCTAATTTCCAGGTATACTTTGGTAACAGCAAAATCCCTGAGAATTAAAATTAATTACATATATCGGTTTTGGGAGGCCAAGAACTTCTTAAAAATACTTAAAGCTATTTCTTAATTATTTGACATTTCAATAGGTTAAGTTATCATATCGAAAAGTTTGACCTTCGCTAATGTTTTTGAGAAAAACAATATGACTGCTTTTAAAAGTATATCTAAAAATGTAAATCGTTTCCAACATAAAGTGCCAAATTTAAAACAGGAAATAAATTAAAATGGTTTTCCAGCGAACAAAACCCATCCATTTCAATTTAATATTGCTCTATTTAAGCCAATTTATTGCATCGGCTACACAGTCTACGATTTCAGTTCAGATTTATTTTATTTTTGTTATAAATTTGATGTAAATGACCTTTTAAAATATTAAAATTTTTATAAATTTGAGAACAACAATTTATATTATTATTATGTGCTTAGGGAATGCATCGCGGGATTCCCGGGAAACTAAGCATTTCTTGGTTCCCGCTATCCCGGAAATTTGCTTCGGGATTTCGATCCCTGTAATTTCGACAAAATTTCCCTCTTTCCCGGGGAATATGTGCTACAATGTGATTCGAATAGACAAATGTATTGTATATAAAAGATAGAATAAAAGACTAAATATTGATCCTTAATAGTAATCAGTTCACCTCATCAGTTTTTCTTAATTGTCCAGTGTAAAAAAGCATTACCGTACATACAGAAAAATAAACTTCCCACCGAATTAATGTATTAATGAATTAATTGTATTTTGGTGGCTACAACCAATAAATTCGATTAGTACAACCATAATCAAATGTTATTTCTGAATATTCAGAAAATGGGTGAGCCAAATTTTGTTGTGACAACTAATATTCAGTCGTATCAACTGATTTCAGTCGTAGTGATCGAATTTTAGTTAGAAAATGGCAAACAAATTTTGTGTGTATACATAAGTGGTTATATAAGTACATATTTGGTAATGGAAAGTACTTACAATTATCATTACAAATTGACAAAATTAAATTTTTAATAAAACAAAATTTAATAAAACAGTACTTTTTTGAATGAAAATTTATTTTTTAACAAAATGTTACCACAAGGAATTCGAACCCGGGCTCCAGGTTGTCAGTCAACCGCTTTGCCATTTGAGCTATCTCGACATGTTAAACTTGATAGAAACAACATAAATTGTTTACTCTCCAGCTTACAAGAAATCTAAAATATGTACTTACTAGAGTTGGAAAAATAGTGAGTCTAAAAATAGATTTTCAACAAATTTTTAGACCACTTACTATATTTAAAATAACGCAATATTTTTTGTATTAAAATAATGGTTAGTATGTCCTTATTATTTATTAGTATGTCCTTATTATTTGTGTTAAAGTAATGCAGAGTGTAAGCTGGTGGTAGTGAGAAAAGTAATCACATGTCATTACTGTTTCTACTGGGTGGCTAAACCTGAGAACAAGTAGAATGGTTTATGTATGAATGGCGAAATATCATAAAATCTGCTGAACACTATTTGACACCCTGAGCAACATGTCGTTACCTTTCTCACTACCAGTAACGACACCAATTTACTCTCTGCATTACCTTAACACAAATAATAAGGACTAACTAATAACTAGATAATTTCCTATTATTGCAATACAAAAAATAATGCATTACACATAAGTACTATTTTTATCATTATTTTAAAAATAAAGTAATGACCTAAAACAATTTTGAATATTTATTTTTACACTCATTATTTTTTCACTTCTAGTAAGTACATATAGAACCACTTATTTTTGATTTTGTGTAAGCTGGAAAAGTAATGGAATTTGGTGTAAGAAAGTAGTTTTATGTTTTTTCTATCAAGTATAACATGTCGAGATAGCTCAGTTGGTAGAGCGGTTGACTGAGAACATGGGGGCCGGGCTCGAATCCCCATGGGCAAGTTGTATTTAAAAAAAATGTTCAAAGAAACAAAAATATTTGTTTATTAAATTTCGTTTTTTAATATTTATAACAAAAATAGGTAAGTTTATTATTTTTGTCCATACTGATAAGCATATAGTTGTTATTTTGCCCGACATCCCCATATAAAGTAATGAGATTTGTAATGACAATTGTAAGTACTTGCCATTACCAATATGTACTTATATTAACGCTTATATATAACCGCTTTCTACACCGAGAATATATGCAAACAATTTCAACCCTAGAGGTAGTGAATTTTCAAGAAGTTCTTAAAATTTTAAAATGTAAACAAATAGGAACAATTAGTTAAATTTTTAGAGTCAACAAAAAAGCAAGAATAATTGTCCAATATCTAAAAGGAGTTTAGTAGAGCTAGAATGCAAAAATTCGCTCCTTTTCACAAAGAGTGGTGAACTTTTTTTTGCATTTATAGTAATTAAATGTGCTAAAGTCCCAAAACTTATTTAACAAATCGTGAAAACAATCTGCTGTAGGCTTGTCCCTATCCGGATTTCATTCCTGCCCTAAGGAAATCTTCAGGGGACTTTGTTATTAGAATTTCTAGAGATATTTGTTATGTTAAATCACAAACTCAATGAGAATTTCTTGTCCTCGTCTAGGAGCGTGATTCAAAACTTAAAATATCAAAGAAATAACATAAACAACAACAAAATATTATCACAATTGGCTTTGTCATCTTCCAAATACTACTCTGTTTTTTTGACAGACCTAGCAATGTAGTGACGTTTATTCAAGTAAATCAACAATAGAAAATCATATGTTTTCTATTAGTTTCAGTTACATTTAAATTTGCACAAGAACCTGCATATTTGTTATTTTAAATTCATTTTCATCAGGATAAACATTAATTGCATTTATAGTAATTAAATGTGCTAAAGTCCCAAAACTTATTTAACAAATCGTTTTAGTTTTAAAACTTGACAATTTTTTTTAGTTTGAGATATTAAGTTTATTTAAAATTGCGCTAACATATTTTAGTATTTTTCAGAAAGGCGAAATAATGATACTTTTACACTCATGCAAATAAGTCTGTAAAAATAGCAGTAAAAGTTACTAAAAGTTAAAATTAACATTGCAGAAAAAAAGCTGTAATATTAGCAGAATCTTCTTGGTAAATATTAGTAAAATAAAAACAGCAAAAAAAACTGTAAAATCCACTAAGTTTTAGTCAAATTTTAAGTTTGCATGAAAACTATCTATTAGTGAAAATTTTTATTACAAATAATAAGGGAAATAAAATACAGCTCTGTATTTATAAGATAAATTAAATACAGAGTTGTGTATGTCTTTTACTTGTCTTTAGTGTCCGACCGAACAGTTCGGCCAGAAAACGCATTTGGTCTGTATTCGGTATTTTAAAGCATTATGGACAAATTTGGCGGATCGAAAAATGTTTATTGGGCTGATTAGATGCTATTTTTGAGTGTTAAATTTGGAGAAAAGTCTGTAGTTAAGCAATAGATTTACTGTTCGGCCTCAGAAAGTTCGGCCAAATTGAAAATAGTTCGGCGGCCGAACTTTTAACTGTATAGCTAAACTTCGGCTTTTCTATTAAATTTTATACACAAAATCGAATTAAATCGGCTCAACAAACATGTTTCCAATACCAAAATTTGTCATCATTGCCTCTAGATATCAAAAAATCGACAAAATATAGTTTTGTAGCCGAACTGTTCGGTCGGACACTACTTGTCTTTGCTATTTCCTTTGGTCCTTTTGTATATACATCGGAATGCCTCTTTTAATATCTATTCATTTTTAAAAGAAAAATATTTTTTTGGATTATTTTATTAATTTTTGTAAAAATTATAAATTATTTTATAAACACAAAAGTAATTTATTATAGTCATTCAAAAAAGAAAATAATATTTCTTTTTTGCTTTTTTAAAAAACTATTTAATATATTGTATAGTTTTATTTTTTATTAATTTATAATAAAACCATTTGCATAAATGTTTCTAAATATTTTTCTAATACGACGTGTTCACTTCACTTGTCTATTTTATACTGACACAATATAAAAAATACGCAAAATACTGAAATGCAAACATCTCATTACAACGACTTCTGCTATTTTGATTATCAAATTAATATTTTTAGACTTTAGCAAATTCAGCAAAAATATTTTTATCAAAAAGTTACTATTTCATGAAGACAAAACAGCACAATGTTAAACTAAAATTTCAAATTTTAACTAGAAATTAGTTTGAAACTTGTAAAGTTTGACGGCTTTACTAATTTTTCTACTAACTTTTTTCTATGTGTTATTCTTAACATTTTTATAGAATTCCACGCAAAAACCTTGTTGACTAGTGTTATTGTTTATACTCTCTTTTTCGAAAAAACGATGATCGTTTATTGCCAGTAAAAATTATGTATGAATGTATATAAACGACGTTATCAGTTAATTTAGAATTAATTTAAAAAATTTCGATTTTGTTTTTATTAAATAATAAAAATTGTTTGTTTAAAAGTGTGAGTGAGTGTATGGTATTGTTTTCTTTTTTTTTTATTGTTTAAAGAAATAAGATCCGATGAAGAGTGTGAATGAGGAGGAATATACGACCGACGAACATTATTTTACTCAATCAAAAACTATAACAGCCAGTCACCGCATAGTGAATAATGAGGATGATGGTGGTGATGAACGACCATTGAACGACCGACAACAACAGGTTTCTTATAAATAGAGCCCACACGGCAGACAAATAGATCAGTTAACAAACAATTTTCAACTAGACAACAATACCTTCTTAAAGAATAACTATTCAAAAAAAAAAAAAAAAAAACAAAGTTAACACAACAAACAAATTTAAATTAATAAAAACAACAAAAGTGATAATAAAATTTTTCTAGAAATATTTTGTAAAGAAACCAAAAAAAAAAAAATATTTATTAACATAACAAGAATTTAAAGAATTTTTAAAAATTTCTTTATAAATAATTTAAAACCAAAAAAAAAAAAAAAGAAATTATACAAAATGACCGGTTTCGATGTTAAAGGCACATGTCTTATGAATAAGACCAAACCGCTACAAATGGCAATAGCACAACTACAAATGGAACTGGTGCTACTTATACAGGCTAGAGAAAATCCATCGTAAGTACTACAATAAATATAGACTATATACACTGAGGCAAAAAGCTTCATCAAATTTTGAAACATTTCATAAATATGATGAAAAAATACATTAATTTTAGTCCAATATAACACTTCATGAAAATAATGAAATTGTTTCATAAGCAGGCAAATTGATGACATACTTTTTCATATGTATGAAATGTTTTATAAATATGATGAGAAGTTACATAACTTTTTATGAAATCCTTTAGACATGCTATTAAATATTTCATAAATAGGATGAAGTAGTTTCATAAATTTATATGAAAGTTTTATAAACTTTTATGAAATGTTTCACAAATATTATGAAACGTTTCGTAAACGTTTTCCAAAAAATTCTATTTAAAATTAATATTCGATGTTTCAGAATTTCAAATAATTTCCTTTAGTTTTTTAGTTTTAAAAAGTCTAAAGGCTGAAACATAATTGGATTAAAGCCTGCTAACATATCTCGAAAGTCTTAAGTCAAGTTTTGATATCAAATGAATATTGTTTTTTTTTTTAGTTTAAACAATTGTAATTCTGAAATTTCATACCAACACCTGACTTAAATCACTTAGGCCTATTATGTTTCAGTCTTTAATTGTTAGATATGTTCTAATTTCGGCTAAAAATATCAATAAAAATCTAAATTTTTTTACAATGTTTATGAAACTTTTTTATGATGAAGGATCTTTGAAAATTTTTCTAAAATTGTTATGAAACTTTTAGTCGTATTTATGAAAACTTCTTTAAATATGATGAAATAATTGATAACAAATGAAACATGTATGAAACAATATCATCAATATGATGAATCTTTTTTATCTGAGTGTAGAGACAGACAGATAATCGTATCGATATTGTTAATTAAGTCATGTAATAATTATGTAAAAGAATGATTGATTGATCGATTGACTTGACTGTTTGTTATTGCAATTTAATTAAAGATGCATGAACTTTTTTTTTATCTCGATCATTGTTGTTTGTCCATATGCAAATAATACATTATCTGGAGTATTCTTATAAAAAATATTATTTGAATACATTGAACATTTAAGGCATTTGGGGATAGAACAAATATATTAGGCGGTTTTAGAAAAATTTATCGGTATTGTGTTTTTAATGGGAAACAGTCATTACAAAATGCAAGTTCTTTATTATTAAGGAGCCTTTACACTTTAGAAGTTTTACTATTTAAAATCAATAATATTTTTCATACATGAGTATTATTAATATGCATTAGGGTTTCCATTAACAAAATTGTAAGAAATCGCAGTTTTATTTTTTTAGAAAAAGTTAAGCCCGAGCCGAAATTCGGCTGAAAATGGCCCATTCGTAAAATAAGTGAATGCTTCGTTAGAACAAGGATATAAGCGATAACTTTTGAAAAATATGTTTTTTTACATAATACTACATTTTAGCCATAAATATATCATAAATAAATATTGCAAAAAAATATTAATGCGTTTTGGACCGCGAATTGTTCGAAAAGTGCAATTTGGCGCTTTGTAAAACTTACTAAATTCAAACATTGAACTGAATGAATAATTAAAATAGTTTTATTAAGATCCTTTGCAATACATACATCATCCTGTGAAGAAATATTGCATATTGTGAAGAAAATTAAATGTATTTTTATTAAGATCCTTTGCAATCGTAAATAAGTTATTAAAAAACCGTAAAAAGAATATTGAAAAAATGGGGCAATTTTCAGATATACAAATGCCAAATTCAACTACTTGCATTTAGAATATTTAAATTAAATTTTCTACACTGATAATGAAAAATATGACTTAAAATGAGTTTTTTTCCTACTTTTTCTCTTCTCCTCTAAAGTTTTGAAAATAGATTGTATACCCTTATTCGAGGCATTCAAGTGTGTTTTAATTAAAAATTCGTCAAATTCGAAATTTAAAAAAAAATTATTTTTCATTTTATTTATTCATTTATATACTCAAAATAATTCGGATATGAAATTCTGACTTCAGCTGATATTATTAACTCACTTTAACCTGGATTAAAAAATGATACACGAATTTGATAAAAATTGCAGAAACGTGTTTTTTTAAAATTAATTTTTAAAATTTTTTAAAATTCCTAATTTAACGATGTCGTTTGCTATTTTTATAATAGCCGAATTAATTTAGTAGTTTTTTTAAAATTATTCGATTAATAGAACGAAAACGAATAAAAATAATTTTTAAAAATACAGACAAAATTTAACAATTTTAACCTATTATTCAAAAATTTTATGAATAAAAGGAATTTACATCTTAAGTCCTAACAATAGTTGTAAAAGAGCAATATTTTTTAATAATATTGTTTAGGTAACCATTTAAAAATCATGCTATTTTACACTTTTACCACAAATTTTACTATGAATTTTTTACTTGAAAGACAAATCATATATCATTACCCATTATTGAACAGCCCATATCTTGGAAAACGAATAATAAAATTATTTTTAATAGACATTTGATTTAATTTGTCAATTACAATTTTATATAAAAAATATTCCTAAAATTAGTATTATTTCGGAAAAGTTTTATTAAAAAAAGTATTATTTAAATTATTCATTCTATTCGATTAATCGTCAAAATTTATTCGAATTATTCGTTATTCGAAAATCATGTTTTTTTTTAATTGTTCGTTCGAATTTTGTTTTTATTCAATGGAATAATTTTTATTCGAGTGACAACCCTAGTACGTACCAACTAATATGCACTTTGTACTTATAACTTATACATCATATACGAGCGTATTAAAGGAAAATTGTAATTCGTATTTGTCTATGGAGCGGAGGTACTCATTTCCAGGACATTTTATGAAAATGTATTATATTGTTAAAAATTAACAAAATCTTAATGTTTCATCAAAGTTTGCATAGTTTTCGGAAAAATATCACTTAAGGCTATTATTATCTTTAATTTAATTTACAAATAACTATTTTATGCAATTTTATCCATATAATGTTTTCACTTTTGACCAAAAAAGGCCCACTATTAAATTTACAGAATGACTTCGTTCCAGGACCGTAGCCGAGATTTCGCAAATTTTAAAAAATTCTACATATAGAAAACATACATATTTTTGGAAGAAGGTTAAAATGTTTGTATATAGAAAAATGTTCACAGAATTAAGAGATTTTTTGTTGATTACAAAGTTGTTCTTATCCGTTTTTAATTTTTTTTTACTCCGGCTTTAAGTTTTGCAAAATTTTTAATTGGAAAAGAATTACAACTTCAAATTATTTTTTGCAAGAAAACACTTTAATTTATTTGTTTTGTGATAACTAGTGCAACCAAAAATAAACCAGAGCTTGTTTTTTTTTGAAAGGATATAACTATTAAGACTGATCATGAAATTGTGAACATTTTAAGCTATATATATTTGTTAGAGCTTTTCTTAGCTTTATTATTTTATATTTAACGTTTTTTTTTTCAACTAGTGCTATTTCGTGAATGGTAACACTTAGCTCATGTCTGATTTGACAGATAATTAGTTTTATCCTTCCGCTGAACGAATATGGTTGTGTATACTCTTGAACAACGCTGGGAAATATTGCGACATTACTTTGAAAATCATGGTAATGGTGCAGAATGTGTGCAAAAATGAATGATGTCGATTTTGCCAAAAAAAATCATCTTTTCAGATGAAGCTCACTTTGATCTTGGCGGGTATGTAAACAATCAAAATTGTCGCATTTGGGGCACAGAAAACCCGCATGCATACATTGAAAGCCGATACACCCAAAACGAGTCACTGTTTGGTGCGGATTTTGGTCCAGAGGCATAATTGGGTCATAATTGGACCGATCGTGTAGGCTACTGCATGGCCAGCCGAGACAGCCATTTGAATGAAATTATTTTCCATTATTAACCGGAAGGATTGTACTTTCAAATAAAAAAGAAATTTGGAGAAAATATTCAGTAGTTTTTTTTTTATAGCATTTTCAAAAAAAAAAGTTATTTGGCGGACCTATGTTTGACTTTTTTCTTTAAAAAGTAAGCTTATTTTAGTTTTTTTCTTTTAAAAAAAGAGCTGTTTGCTATTTTTACCAATCGGTATGATGAAGGAGGAATTTTTTAGTTGAAAATTTAATTTTACATTTTGTTGATTAGCTAGAAATACAATTTCTCTTTTGCGCCTTTGTTTGACTGACTGTTCTCGAAGAAACAAATTTTATACTAATTCTATTTTTAGTAACAATTGCAATAAAAAGTTATGAAATCAACGGCTTAATATTTTAATTTAGCGGCTTATTTTTATATTTAAACGGCTTATTTTACTATCTTTCAAGCTTTTTTAGGCGCTTAAAACATTGTTTTTAGATCTGCTTTTTTTTGGTTGCCCTAGTGATAAAAATATAATTGAAAGTTAAAAATTTTCATTTAAAATCTTTCAAAAGTTGGTATTTCATGCAGGATTAAAAAAAAATGCAATCAAAGCATTGAACCATTTTATATGTGAAATAAATCATTTATAAAAAACCTTATAGCAAAACATTGAGAGAAGAAGATCCAATTCTAAATTTTAACGCTATCAATCTATCTTAAAAGCCCTAGAAAAACTATTACTCACAACGAAATCTTAAATTTTTTTTAAATATATAAAATGTCTGATACTGAGGATTTTTTCTACTTGAAAATTAGATTTAAGGAAATTTTTTTTTTTTCTTTAAAATATAAGTTTTTGATAATTTTATCCCACAGAAATTAATAAAAATTGTAAAGATTTTTTGTACATAGAAATCATATAGTTAAGCTTTAAACATTTTTAGAAAAAGAATTATGGAAATTTTCTATAAATATTCTAACTCCTTTCATTACTTCTTGGCGGATAAAACGCTGATTTTGAGTGCTTTTTTATGTAGAATAGAGGTCAGCTGAATATTCTTGAATCTTACTTTACCACTCAATTTTTATATGTTAAATAATAAATTTATTTTTAAACGCTTTTATCATGCACCGGATAACAATTGGAGTGGTCAAAAATGTCTGATATAGCGCGACACCCAAAAATTTTTTAAGATTTATTTCGGTAAACATTGTAAATGTGTTTTCCTCTTACACAAACTATAAAAACATTTTCAGCTGATGAGCCGGTTATATGTTCAAAATCACACTTTCTCATATTTTGTGGTGTTTCAAAAATATAATTTTTGTTTTAAAATCGCGGTTTTACGAGATATATAAACATTATAAATTGCTTTGAGAGATTCTACTTGAACTTAATGTTACTGAGTTGAAGAGAAATGTATTTTCTACAAGTTAATTCCAACTATGACCAATTTTTTGACATGATTTTTTTTTAATACTTAGTAAATTTCATTTGGTAATTAAATTTTTATTTCTTAAATGTATTAATGCTCATCTGGTTTTGTGTTAAAGCATTTACAAATCGTATAAATAATGTTCATGTTGACGACTTTTCGTGCCGAGCAAACAACAAAAGAGTAAAGACAAAATCGTAAATTTTTTTAGCACGCAGTCCCTTTTGCAAAAAATTTCTAATGGCGATCAATTATATGCTATTATTTCTAGGTTTTTAAAATCTGTCAATATCATTGTGTGCTATATTAAAAAAAAATTTTAAAAAAGCCCATGCAATTTTACATTCACATTTTTTGATATGCTTCTCTGATTTTTTTGATGTAAAATAAGAAAAAAATCAGTTCACGCAGTAAACTCGCCTATTTAAAACTAAACAAACAAGATTCGCGCGCTCTTATTTTTCAACGTTTGTGACGGTCGCTATTGAAAAATATTATCAGTTTCAAACGATTTAAAATTTTTTTGACATAATAAATCCTTTTGAAAGTCTAAAAAATGTTCAGTCAGGTAGCGGCCCCTAAATTTTTTTTCGAAATTTTTTCGAGAAATTTTTTCACAGTCTTTATCTAACCCAGGTTGTCCCGTCCAAAATTCGTCATATTTTTTTTAAGAAGCAGCCTAATGTATGTAATATTTTATTTATTTGCAAATAACAAAAACAAGTTAAAAAACTTTCAACAAAGCAAAATATCCGAAATAAAATAAAAAATTAATTTAAAAATAATACAAAATAAAAAACTTTCTTAAAAATTTAAATATGTAATTAAATAAATAATAAACCTTGATCTCTTATTTTTATTGATAAGCATTTTCTAATAGCAAAAATTCAGAAATATCCCAGCAAAAAAATAGTGCTTACCCAGAAGCAGTTCTGAAAGGCATTATTTAATTACCAAGCGCTTCCAAAGCAAATCCAGAAGTCAGGATTTTGTCCCGTTTGGTATGTCTCTTTTAAGCATGTGAAAAATGCTTCTTTCGTGTGCTCTAAGAAGCAATAAATGCAAGCCTTCGTAGGCAATGAAA
>CM037853.1:131105404-131134811 GCA_021234595.1 Delia radicum
GTCGAACATATTTGAAGTAGCTCATATACAGAGTGAATTTGTTTCTTTCTCCTTCGCACTTATGCATTAGTTTGCGCTAGAAACAAAATCCACTTTGAATATAGTACAATAACTTGGTAAAGTTTAAAACCGATTTTAACAAAACGAAGTCTCCTTTTACTCAGGAAAACATTAGCGGTATTCATTATTTGTAGTAAATAACCCTTGTAGATCTGGTTAATGGTGTACGTTTGATAAATTTATCAGAATTTACCAGAACCAGCAACAAAATGTATTGTACTAAAATTTACCACGCTGTGGCGAAATACCACACCAAAAAAAACTGTGGTAAACACGCGTGATAAATTTATCAGCAAAAAACAGCTGACTGTACTGCCGTAAAAAAACAAATTATTTTGTGTTAGCTATTGGAAAAGCTAATAAAAATATCGAAATTAATAAAAATATCGAAAAACCTAGTTAAAATCGAAAGCATTTTGCATTCTGCACTAAAAAATTTGTGATTTTTTCTTTTCTGTAAATTTTGGAATTTTTCTTAAATTAAATAATTTTTGATACATATGTGGCGAACAATAAAAATCAGCTGATTTATAAATTTACCATACATTAAAAAAATACACTCACGTTTTGTTGTAAACAAATCGTAGTTATATAACACGAAGAATGAAACCCGTTATTATGTTTTAAAAGAAGATTCGAAAAAGACCAGACAAGTTTAAGAATTCAAAATCGGTAAAAATGACTGACAATGAGCCAGTCGCAAAAAATACTCTTTTCCCGTTATCACGAAAATTTAAGGGTATATTGTAACTTCTTTAAACAGTTGTGTAATAGACTCAGCAAAGCCTACCTAAGATCACTTGAAAAGTGATTGCATTTTTTTTTTTGTAACACCGTGTAATTATTAATAATATTAATGAAGTGAATTTCTTTTTAAAGTGTTTGTAAAAAATATGTTTATATAAAAAGTGTTATTTTTAAGGCCTTGTATTGTATTTTTTTTAATATGCATTATTAATTGTTATATAAAAAAAAAAAAAAAATTGATTGCAAATAGTTTGATTAGAATCTTAAATCCAAAGGGTTTTAAGTTATTTAATATGTTATAAAAGATGTGTATACGTTTTAGTTTAGTTTTTATGTTTATCTTATTGTTTAAATTTAAGCTTGTGCTTTTCAATTTCAATTCTCTGCTTGCCTGTTAAACTTTTTATATGATTTTTAATATTTTTAAAATAAACCATTTTCTTTTTTTAAATTTGTTTGTTTCCATAAGGGCATCTGTTCAAATTCTGTGCGTGTTATACCCAAAGCCTTTTCAAAATCTTCATTATTTAAGTATAATTCTAAGCGTGTGGGATCGACACCTTCCGGTAGGGGACGTTCTTTTAGCACCTCTAAAGGATATTCAGTTTGTGTTAGTTGCTGTAAGACATCAACAATAGGTAATGGTTCATCTGTTCTGCCATCCTAGAGAGAGAAAAAAAGAAGATAATTTAGTTTTAGACTCATAATTTTAATTGAAATTTGAAAAAAAATTTTGTTCTTGAAGTTTATTAAAACTTACTTGTAAATTAATTTCTTTAACATCTTCTCTGACGGTCCAATCGGGGAAGAGTGCTTTAAACAAGTTGACTCTAAACCCGCCCATACTACATAACCTTTAATGCCATGGAATTGTTTTTCATCATTATCACCTTAAATAATAGAGAAAAGATAATAAATATTTAACCACAAATGATAACAAATTGGTAGAAAAAAACTAAAATACAAAAGTTTTTAAATAAATACCAAAAGCGATAAATGTTAGTAAAAAACTCGATTAAAATTGTCTTTATCTTTTTTAGTTAATAAGCATTGAAAGGAAAGGTAAAAATACTTAAAACATATAAAATCAACCACTCGATTTTCACCACCCTTTCCGATTTGAACAAAACTTGGTATAAAAGTTGTTAGTCATACATAGGTTTTGGTCATACAGCTTAAAAAAATCTCTAAAAACAAAATAAAACGTTACATTTAAAAATAAACCGTTAAATTTAAAAAAACAAACCGTTAAACTTAAAAAATTAACCGTTAAATTAAAAAGAAACTGTTAAATTAAAAAAAAAATAAACTGTTAAATTAAAAAAAATAAACCGTTACATTGAATAATTTTTTATTAAAATTGTTACTACAAACAAAATTTGTATATAACACAGTGCGACATAAAAAAAAATACTGGGAAGTGATACTATTTTCTGGCAAGTGTAGCCGAGTACAACAAGAATCTGTTTCTCAAATTTGCTAAACACCTCCAAAATCTTGAGTTATGGGTTAAAAAAAACCCGGTTTTTGTACCTTTATGCACTTATAAGCCTGTAACTTAGTTGTATATCTTCCGATTTTAAGTTTCTCAGCGGATTTAGAAAGAAGAAAGGGGGACCTTTACACTCAATTTTTAACGGATTTATAAAAACGAAGTTTGCATTTTACTCATAAATAAATTTTCTTTGTTAATAAATTCTTATATAGTATGTTTCCTTTACAAAGTACTTTGTAAAAACGTCTCCAAATACAGGCCAGAAAACCCCGGGTTTTCATCCGTAACTCAGCAAGATTCTTGTTGTACTCGACCACATTTACCAAAGGTATTTCCCAGGTAATTCAACTTCATTCTTTTTTGTATCACTGTGTAATTTGTTCCTTGGAACTTCGTCAGTCAAACAAAGTTGTAATAGAGAAGTAGTTTTTCTTAAGCTTTAAAACTCAAATTGGTTTAACAAACTATTTTGATAAAACTATTTGGTCTTCTCTCTATTACATCTAACATTAAACTTTAAACTTTCAATTAAAAAAAAAAAACTATAAATACTGATATAGAAAAGGAAAAAAATCAGCATTTTAATATAAAAAGTTAAAATAAGCTCAAGTCAGAAAGAAATAAGCCAAAAATCAGCTTATATGTACAATATAAGCTAAAATAAGCAAATATCAAAAAATAGGCTTAAAAAATCTCTAACAAATATAGCTCAAAATAAACATAATTTCAGGATCAGGACTAGTGTTCAATCTAAATTGTTCTATCCTTTCAAAGAAAAAACAAGCTTTAGCTTATTTTTGGTGGCACGAGTCATATAACTATAGCACCGCCCAAGCTTAGGATAGCTAGTCTCAGAGGATCTGGAAATATCGCGTTTCAAAATATGAAAAAATATTCGAAAATTTCACAAAAGTAGTCGTACATAACCGTCCATGTCCTTTTTAACAGTGAGAGCTACATGATTCGTTAATACCTTATTTTAAAGCTACCCAGTCAGAAAAAAGGACAAGTGCTGGCAATAAGTGGCTTTCCCAATTCCAAAATGATAGCATCATTAGACAAAAGGTCAGTCAGTCTTTTCAAAAACTTCTTGACAAGTATGGGGAAACAAAATTTTCAACATTGGCAAAATGTTGATATAAAACCATGAAATAGGTGGTCCAAACATGTTGTTTTCTAAATAAAATTAAAAAAAAGTCAATGTGAAATTTTTTTAGGTCCAGCCGGGATTTGAACCATGGCCTACAGATTGGCAGCCGAATGTTCTAAACACTGAGCTAACGAGACACATAATACTTGATAGCTTAAAACGTAAGTAAATGATAACTGCTGGGTAAACAGTTGGCTGCTGAAATATGTCAGCACTGGCATAAAGAAAACAATTGGTTTTAAAAGAGCTTTTCCAGAAACAAAAAAACATCTATTTTCATATGAAAAAAAAAATAATAAAAAGTATACAACAATCAAAAAAAAAAAATGTTAGCTTAACCCGGGCTCGAACTAGGAACTTTCTGACTACAAGGTTTTTAAACAAAGCATCATAATTTTTATAAAACAAATGCTTTACCAGTGGTTAGACTTTTGAGCCGTTGGTAATTTATGACTGGATAGCACTGGTAAAACAACTTTTTCCCAACGTTGCAATAGTTAGTGGTCTCAGCCCAATGCTTTTGCCAATGATTTTTTCTTCAGACTTACTGAAATTATTGTAAAACAAAATAATGGCAGAACGCTTTTTAGAAACGCTGGAAAAGAATCTTAAACAAATGGTTTGCCAGTAGTTTATGTACAATTTCTCGGTTAGCTTGATTTTATATACCGCTGGCAGTTTCTGACTGGGTACTGTTATCGTGGTTTAAATAAAAATAATAATAATACGCATTTGTTTCAAATCCGCAGTTCAAACCTGCTGTATTTCAAAAACAGTTTTTTTTTTTGTGCGCCCCGGTTAGGCTTGTTGGTAGGCGTGCTGGCTTATCAGGCGGTCGTGGGTTCGATTTCCAACAGAGGCACTGTTCTGTTTTCGCTACCAACGCGCCGAAGGCCCATAGTAGCTTGTGCTCGGTTAGGGTAATAGGATATAATTTGTAATTATATGATTATTAATTTAATTCTTTAAAAAAATATGTTAATTATAAATTATTCCCATATACCGTTGCCAAATTCCTATATGGAATTCTTACGAAATCTAAAGTTAGGAATAAAATGTAAAAAAATATAATTTGAAAAAACCGAAAACACAGGAATCCGCAGGGAGTAGCATATAGGGGATTTTGCAAAAGTACAATAGAATAATTTATAATTAAATTTAGTTTTTTTTTAATACAGCGGTTCGAACAACAGATTTAAAACAATGCCGACAAGAAGTGAATAAAAACTATTTAAGTAGCTTTAAATGAGGGTACCAATGACTCTTTTAGCCTTAAGCCGTTAAAAAGATATGGGCAATTATCTGCAACTACTTTTTTTTCAATAAAATATTTTTTTTATGTAATCTTTTTTCAACTGCAATTAGTATCTTTTTTCAGATTTTTTATTTATAACTTTGGTTTCCATAAGGAATTTGGCAACGGCATAGAGGAATCATATTTAATTAACATTTTTTTTAAGAATTAAAACAAAAAAACAGATTTTTGAAATATAGCGGTTTGAACCGCGTATTTTGAAATGCATTTTACCTCAAAAAAATTAGTTTGTTTTCTAATTTGGTTTTAAGCACAATTAGAATAGTTTTAAATGAGGTATCAATGAATCACGTTAGCTTTAATATTTAAAAAGATATGTACGAGCTACCAACCTAAAATTTGGACTATGTCATATTTATATGACACTTGCCTTGAATAGTTTGGTTGATATTAATTGACAAAATTAAATTTTTTTTTGGCTTTTTTATATGGAATGAGTCAAAAGCCCATTCTAATAAATAAAAAAAAAAAATCAAAAACTCGATAACAAAATATTAAAAACTGAAAACATATAAAATCAACCACTCGATTTCCTCCACCACTTCTGATTTCAACCAAACTTGGTATAGAATATGTAGATCATATAACTATAACCTCGTCCAAATGTAGGATCTTAAAATATCGTGTTTCAAAATATGAAAAATTTTAAAAAGTAGTCGTACATAATATTTTATTTATTTATTATTCTTCAATTAAATAACCCGAGTCCAAAGGGCCATATGGCTAAGAAATAACTACTACACAAGGACTACTGTATTTCCATGTCTTTTTAACGGCTTAAGCTGCTGGAAGTCATTCATACCTCATTTTAAATCTCCTTTAACTGTGTTTTTACCAAAACACACAAATTATACACTTCTTCACTGCAAAATGCATTAGTTTTCAAAACCCATTTTCAAAATGCTATATTTCAAAAACGGTTTTTTTTTTTAATTAAAAAAAAATATATATTAATTATAAATTACTTCCCTATGCCGTGTCTAAATCTCTATGTGAAGCTCTAACGGTATCGGTATCCTGCGTTAAAATAAAGATGTGAAAAAAATATAATTGAAAAGCCGTTAACTCAGGAACATGCAAGAATAACACATTTGGTAACGGTATAGAATAATAATTTTTAATAATTATACCCAGGTGAAAAAGTTCATATATGATACTGTCATATATGGTTTCATGTATGAGCAGATATGGCTCCAGGTATGGGCATATATGAACATATATGTAATGTATGGAATCATATATGGGTAAAACATGCAAAGGAAAAGTTCATATATGGATATGTATGACACCATATATGATAATATATTGCATATATTGGTTCTTGTATTGCTTCATATATGCCATGTATCTCCAGATGTGAATTCATATATTATTACATATGTGGGCAATATGTTTTAATTTTTCAACAGATATGACCATATATGAGGACAACATTTTTTTATTTTCAATGTCTTCTCGCCGCTGTACGAATTATGTACTAACAAAAATATTTAAAAGAAAATAGATTTAAAGTTTCTATAATTTTTAAAGACGATAGTAGAGAATGAGTTAATAAGATAAACGTTTTTTATGATTTTTTATTTTAATCATAATATTGAATATATAAGGTTTAATTGAGCTCTTTGCGCAGTTTTTTTGTAATTGATGTTTCGGTATATCTAAAACTTTTAATACTGCTTCACCAGCACGTATTTTATACAAGGCATTTTGCATACAAGGCATGAAAGGTGTTTTTGGTTCACTAGAATCTTAAGAAATATCAGTCGCATTTGATGTGCCCAATTCTGAATCCGTATTACCTAACCTGACTAAACAATCCCGCTTTTGGCGGGTTTATCCCGCTTTTCAATATAATTTTTTCTCAATAGAATTTAAAAAAAAAATAAAACTATTTAAAAACGTTTAAAATTTTATAAATTTTGGAGCGTTTTGATAGAAATAAAGTTTCAGAGCCAGTGATAGGAATTCGAAATTCGAATCGAAGTATAAAATGTATTCATTTGTTTTGCCAAAAGTGATTTATTTATAATTAAAAGAAAATATCAATTTTTGAAATAAGATTTGAGCGATTCAAACTAGAAAATGACGAATTTATTAAAATACGTATTGAAGGACAATACATTTTTGCACCGAAATCCCGATTTTTTGCTAGGCCGTGTCCCGCTTTTTTTTTAAGTAATAATATATGACCATATATGAACATTCATATATGCCCATATATATCCATATAGCCACAAATTTCGGATCCGAACATATTCCATATTTGAACTCATATATGACAATATATGAACATTGTGGTTGGTATGGAGGGGTCTATTTAGCCAATTATCCAAAAATCCTTTTCAGCCAAAATTGTGTTGGTCGTCAAATGTCAGTTATTTTCGCCGTCCGAAATGAGGCAAAGAGGGGGCTAGGGAGCCAATTTTGTTTTACCTAATCTAGTATAAGGTCAGAGATGACAAAAATTTTAAATTTGCTTCGGGCCGGAAAATGTATGGTGCTCAAAGGCTTAAGACGTGGTTTTTTATAAATTAAATGCGAGAAAAAAAAATTAATTAAATTTCTCAAAATTTTTGGGTTTAAAAAATTGTAAAAATGCCTTTTTGACTCGGAGTTCACTGTCACTGTACTTAGGAACTCAGCTCACTCAATACGCTAACCAATTTCAAATACAATTGTGAATGCCACACGCAAAAACATACATTTTCAAAAAATTTACGTCAATTCCTTAAAAACCGCAAAAGTTTAGAAATCGAGAATTTGGTTTCCCTGGTATACAACTTTACACCTTACAACTTTTTACCAAGCAGCGATATGGAAATTACTTCTTTTGAACTTTTTTCTCCCAACTCCCAGTAATTCCATTTTGTATTGGTTTGGATCTGAAAGTTAAAAACTGTAAAGCAAAAAAGTCATATGAATGAAAAAACTCTTGTAAGTTTCACGTAATTTTTTTTCATTTTTCCAACTTTAGATTCTTTGTGTGACGACTTTTCAAAGTGAAACTTTGCATGTCTTAGTTTTTAAGCATATTCTATCTAACCCTGTCATCGTTTCATTTTATTCAAAAACATCGGGAATTAAGTTTTCAGCAGGTGTCGAAAATGTTTGAAATAGCTCATATGTCAATTATATTCTAAACGAAAATCTATTTTCAAATATTAATGACATTGACTTACCAAACTTAGCTCTCCAATAGGAAATGGCAGTTTCTAAAGCAGCTCTACGTTCTGAAATCCAACGATTTACACCAGCACGATTTTCATTTGTGGGACTACTGCGATCTTCGGTGTTAACTACAAAATAAAAAACTTTAAAATAATTTCTATCCCTAAATAGTCATCAGTTTAAACTTACTTTTAATATCTTCCAAAGGCCACCAACCCATCCATAGCCATAAGATATCACCATCATCAATCATAAAAATGGTTGGCTGACGAGCATTATACAATTGTGATTGGGTGAAGGGATAAGGTGTTAAAAGATCTTTACACCTCAAGGGTGAATATAATTCGGCGGCACTGAAGACACCTTGAGTACTAGAGAAATGGAAAATTCTTGGCGTATAAGAGAAATCTTTAGAAGTTTCCTCACAAAGACTGCCATATGTTTTCAAGGGAGTGGATAAATCATTAGCTAAAGCTTCTTTAAATTCCGTAGATTCTTTTAATTCTTCCATTATTCGATGCTTACCGCGGAAGATTCAAATAAATCTAGAGGTTTAATATCTTTAAGTTTTTCAGCTGCCTTTTCAGCAACATCACGATTATGTTTGGCGGATTGACAACCATGCCATAGATAATTAAACCCTTTTCACCGTGTATCAATAGCATAGACGCTTTAGAACGTAATTGTGTAGCTTGACAGTCGACTTCTTTAAGCAAAGTCTCTTCGGGAACATTGCCACAATTTGATATAAGCGCCATTGTTGACGGCGTTTTAAACATTCTTCCTTTTTGCCCTTTATGATGACACATGACATCAAAAAGACGTATAAACGCTGTCGATTCATCGCCCTGAGCTACACGCATTTGGGCTCCTTTTTCTTTATCCAATTCCACGGTTAACAAAGCGGCAGCACCTTTTTCATTAGCCGATGCTTCATTACCCTGCCAAGTGAAATAAACACAACGATCTCTACCCACTGTACTGCGATTAGAAATGCGTCCACTTAATTCTCTTACAGTAACATTAATTTGATAAATCCATTTTAAAATATAACTTTCAGCAGAATAGAAATGACCATACGACAATTCCTCAGCTTTATCAAAATTAAATTCATTAATTTGCCATTTATCACAAGATTTCGAAATTATTTCAAAATGTCGCATACTATCATAATCATAGTAGAAATTGCCTCTACCCAAATTAGATTGTTCCAATATTAAATTGGGTTCTTCATATTCAGAATCCCTTAAAGAGAGCATAACCATCCAAGGGTTTAACTGCATTAACACTATTCGTCAAATAGTCTTTTTCTAAATCTTCTCTTTCAACTTCGGGCCAATCTAAAAATTTCTCCTTGAATAATGATGTCTCCATATTTTGCGTAATTTTTTCCTAAAATACACCAATTGCCACGTTTATCACTACGTTTGGGAAATGAATAACTCTCCCGAGAACCCACTATATTGGCATATTCCATGGGATTGACATAACATTTTGAATAATCCAGTTGTCCTTCATCATAATGTTCCTGAGCCAATTTAATGGCTGCCCTCTTAGCATTCGATGAGGCATTTTTACCATTCCATATATACAATTCAGAACCAAAATCAAAACTAATACTTTTTTGGTATCTAACATTTCCACCTTGGGTATACAACCCCAATATTTTTCATATGGCACCAGTGAATCATCTTGGAATTCATAGATTTTATTAGTTCTATTAAGCTTGCCTCAAATAGATCATCTCATCGGCATGACCACTATCGGGTATTTGATATTCTTCGGGTTTGGCCAGCAGCTTCCCAGAATATTTTCCAATGATGTTCATTCATAAATTTACCATCGGTTAAAATGACTTCGGAGGTGGCACTGCAACCCAAATCTTTATTTTCAATATATAGGCGCATATTTTTTACTTCTTGAGATCTCTATGATATTGGCATAAGAACCAACATAACGATAAAGTTTAGAACCATTGATTAATATAAAACAATCTCCTCGATTAAGGGACAAATACGTAGGTTCTACCAATCTGGTTTGTACATGTGTACGTCCCTTAACGTGCAATAACATTACGGGTTTATATGGCAACCACATTTGATTCAAGGGTAATGATGATGATTTTAAAGCTACCGATTTAAAATCTTCCACAGAGGCTAAGCCAGCTATAGCTTCGGCAGCTAAATTAGGACGACAACCAACTGAAAGGAGATAAAAAATTATGATATATTTCAGTATATTTACTAATACAATGGCCCATAATAATAGTCAAAAAATAAGTATACTTTAGGATAAAGTATGCTTTAGTTCATACTTAAAGTACATACTAAAGCATACTTTATCCTAAAGTACACTTTATTTTGACTATGATTATGGGCCAATAACTATTAAAAAAAATAAGTTGATATTTTTTATGATTTATTTATATTAGGTATCGCTAAAAAGCTACAACTCTATAGGATCAATTACAAAAAGATTGTTAAAATCGTCCTGCAAGCTTTCCTAAAATAGCAAAACATAAAAATGGGACATATGTATATCAACCATTGGTCGTCAAAGGGTTTAATTATGTACTACGAAAATGATCAAACCAAAAGCAAAGTAACGAAAATTTGTTTTCGTTTGTCATGTATTTTTGACGAAAGCAATTGACAAGTTCTATCGTTTCGAAATAGATCAAAAAGCTCAAAATTCTGCATTCATTAATAAAATATAATTCAGATTCAATATTAATAAAACGTATAACTCACCGGTACAGACTTAATTTTATCTGGATTTTAAATTTATGTATAGTAAATTGCAAGGTTGGCCACCGATACCTTTTAAATACTGTTATCGTTTTAATTGATGATCAACACAATCAGGGTTGTCAGATTTATTTTACCGTTTTTCGCCAAACAGAGTAAAAAAAATCGCCAAAAAATTTTTTTTTTTCAATTTTGCATTAAAAAATCGCCAACATCGCCAAAACACTGTTCTATAGTTCTTGGATAATGTAATATCCGTCCATTTTTCAGGCGGAGATTTGGGCCATCTGTGTCTGTGCAGGGGAATGCCTGCGAAGGGGAACTCGCAGATCTCGCATCTACATTCTTTCTGACAGTCAGGCTGCACTGAGGGCCTTTAATGGCTTATAAGGTGTTCGTCCGGGTTGGTCATGGAATGCATTCAGGACTCTCAATAGGCTTCGGTAGAGGCAACTCTCTAACCTTGGGGTGGATTCCTGGTCATGAGGGGCATGAGGGCAACGAGAGGGCAGATTGTCTTGCCAACCGCGGGGCCCGAAAAGCCCTTTATTGGTCCTGAACCATTCTGTGGAATACCTGCGGGGTATGTTAGGGAAGGCTCAGGGCATGGAGAGAGTCTGAATTTTCTGGTTTACTGGGAAAACTCTCCTGGTCAGCGCCAGGCTAAAAGATTGATCTCTTTTTCCAGTAGGGGGTCGAGGCGACTCTTGTCGCTTGAAAGGGGGGGTTTGAGGACCCTGGCGTCGTACTTACTGGACACTGTAAGTCTCAGATACCATCTGCACAAGAAGGGTCAATCGGACACGGATTTGTGTAGGTTTTGCGAGATGGTGTCTGAGACCTCGGAGGCATGTTCTCTGCGAATGTCCCAGGCTTTGTGATAGGAGACTTAGGTTTCTAGGTGATCGCTTCATTTCGCCTTCCGACATCGCGAAGATTTTGCCTAATAGGTAATTGGCTTTATAGGTAGCTTGAATCTGTAGGTAACCTTATGCAGCACAAAAGACCTACATTGGTCGCGGTGCATAGTGCCTTCTGATCTAATCTAACCTTTGACTTATAAGTACACTAGAAAATTATGCAGGTAGTATCAACTGCACATTGCAGTTTAAAATAACTACATTTGTAGTTGAAAAGGTGTACACTACATTTGAATTTAAATTAACTGCCAATTTGTAGTTATTTTTAACTGTTAAAAATTAACTGTCGAATGTAGTAAAAAACAAATACAAATGCAGTTAAAATAACAATAGGCAGCATTAAAAAAAAACAAATATTAATAAAAAACTTTTTTGAAATATTCTTAATCTTGATTTTATTATCTAATAAATACACTATTGTAAAACTATATTCACGTTTCACGTCTATCTTCAAGATATCGAATATTGTTTCTTCGATTTCTTTTCGTCACATTGAATTAATATAAAAATATCAAAGAGCTACAAGAATATAAATACAACATTTAATAATATTCAAGTAAATGAATTTATTTTCTATTCGAATCTTACCTTTATATATATTTATTTATTTAATACAATTTTATGTGTATATCTTCTTTAACGCTTTATTTTACACTAAAGATAAAGGCAAACAAATGTATAAACATGCTGCTTGTTAAAACGCTTGTTTGTTTTTGTAATCTTCTGATAAACACACAATTTGTCAAACAGTCAAAACAACTAGCATAAAATAACTGTTATCGAAATGCGTTAACTTTAGCAGGTTGTCTAAAAAACTAACTCTCAAAAAACATTAAAAACTAATTATTTCAAGTAAAACAACTGCAATTGCAGTTAAAATAACTACAAACGCATTACTGCACTAATAACTGTCATGTAGTAACTGAAGAGCTTTTCTGAGCGTACTGACATTTGTTTAGTTCGGTGTAATATGGTTCAAATCTTCAAATTTCATTAGAAAACATTGTCTCAAAATAGACGCCCATCTTGGGTAGCTTTGAGTTTCGACATATAAACAATAAATGAAGTAATTTAAAAGAGATTTCGATGTCTTTTACTTAAAATACACTCAAAAAATCGCTTGAGTCAATGCAAATTTAAAATCGAAATATATTTTTATTTTGACCTAACCTATTAAAACGGAGAATACCACTGGATTATACGACCCAAATTAAGTTTACGTGTCCCGTGGTTTTGGTGTCATTTCAAAAGTGAAAATTTTATGTATTAAGTCCGAAATTTTATGTTTTAAGACCGAAAAAACAATTTTGTAGTTTTAATACAAAAATTAGAAAATTTTTTAATTTTTCACATTTTTGTAAAAAAAGTTTTGAGATTTGAGCACATTTAATTACAATAAATGCAATTGTTTATACCGATCAACATAAATTTGAAGTGTGGTTTAATGATTATAAAGCTCTTCATCGAACTTCATTTCATGTCACCAAAAATATAATTTTTATTAACAAATTTGTTAAAATGTCTAACAACGTTTTGCTTCGCCCTTGAAAAAATCGAAATTTTAATTACACCCTTTTGCACTTTAGCTGACGATATAAAGTTAGTTTAATAAACCTTCATATCAGTTGCCAATGTCAATTTTAAATTGAAACTTGAATTTAGTTTTGGACATGTTAAATATTACAAATTAAATTGTGTAAATTGCCGTTAAACCTAATACACATTTTACTATTAAATTTGGCAGAAAGACATTAAGTACTAAGTAGTACCAAAGTGTTAAAGATTGAACAATATATATTGAAGTTTAGATACATTTTCGTCTTATCCTTTTAAACAGAAGCACAAAAAAAATAATTTTTGGATTGTGGTTATATCTTTGTAAGAGCAATAATTTTTGTCCCAAATTTCTCTTTTATATGAGTTAGTTTTCGAGATGCACCTAAAACTTATTTGGCTCATATCGCCAAAAGTAGGCAACGATAAACATTTTTTTTAGAAAAACTTATAGTATATTTTTCGAGACGAGCACATGGTATTAAAATTTATTCAAAACAACGTTTGCCCCTTGAAGGCTTAAAATGTTTAGTAAAATGTTAAATAATGCAAACACCTTAATTTCAATTTGAATATTCGCATTATCATATAAAAATGTAAAAGGAATTTTTAATTTATAAATTCTTTAATTAAAATTGAAAATTTTAAATGACAATTGCAAATTTTCTACATTTCAAACTGAAAACTTTAATTAATTTGAAATTTTCTTGATTTCAACTGAAATGGTATATAAATATAACAATCTCGTTTGTAGCTTGAAAACTATAATAAATTTTATGTTTAACATAATTTTACCATATTTACAAATTATACGCGATTTTTTATGAGAAGATTAATATTTTTAAAATTGAAGAAACCATTTATATTTAAAATATTTAATATAATATATAAACCATATTGTATGCTACTATATTAAATTATATATAATATAATCTTATAGTACGTATAATTTGATAAAATTTAATGAGGACAAAATTCGGACAAAACTGTTTCCAATCGTTTTTTAATTCTATCTAAATTAATCTTAGAAGTTACAATTAGATGTAATTTGATACAATTTAATCGGGCCAATTTTTTGATTAAATTTTATATAATTAATGATGGGGTCATATTAAATTAGATAAAACTATATAAGTTTTTTTTTTAATTGGGATAGTTTAACTTACATGATTCTGCCTTGATTCTACGCATTTCTCTCTCGGCTATGCCCGATTTTATTTCAGTATATTCCGAAGTTATATCACTACGAGATGCTAAGTTTTTCAGAGGATTACGAGCAGCTCGACGTCCTTTGGGTAGTTGTATGGTGCGTTTTACAGCCAATCTGGAAAAAATAATATATTGTTTTTAACTTAATATAAATTAATATTTCTTAATTATTGTATTATTAAATATTTCAAAGAATCTGACAACTTTGTAGAAATTTTCTTTCATAAGATCATCGTTTCACAGAATTATAGAGATTTTGTCATAATGCGATAAAATTTGTATTAAAAATATTGTACACATATTTAATAGAATTAATTCAAAGGAAATTGCTTATTGGTTTTTCACTGTTCAAATTAAAAATTTTTTAGTTAAAAGTTTCTATTTACCGGAGCAAAAAAGTTTTTATATAAAGTGTGTTTCGATTACTTTCCCAGTAAAGTCCAGTAAAAATTACTCAGTAACAAAATTACAGAGAGTAAGACAAATTTACAAAAAAGTAAACGAACGGGAAATTTTTAACAATTGGTAAAATATATAAAACAGCTGATTTTAAATAACAAATATTAAAAAAAAAAATCAACTGGTCATTATGGAAAAGATAAAAGTTAATTGAAATTGTCGACCAGAAATAATTTAGAATGTTTTTTAATTTCTTCCATAGTTAATTCTTTAATATTTTGCACTTTGAATCCATAGACAATTAAAATTTAATTTAATATTTTTTGTTTACTAAAAATACAAGCATATTTTTTCAATCATATGTTTTTTCTTCTTACAAATTCTTACTGGCAAAAATTTATCCAGTAAAAACTTCTAAGTTTTTGTCAACAACCTGTCATTTTACTCTCTCTTCTTACTATTTTTTACTGAGTATTTGTGTTAACGAACACCTTCCAGTAAAAAATTTTACAAATTTTTAAAAATTTTTGTGTTATCGAACACACTTATAATTATCAGAGAAGACAAAAAATGGCAAAATCCGAGGTGTTTATGTCAAAAAAATATTGTAAAATTGGCAAAAAAAAAAAAAAAAATAAAGGGTTCGCCATCTAACGTTTTTTTTTAACTAGTGCTTATTTCGTGAATGGTAACACTTAGATCATGTCTGATTTGACTGATAATTAGTTTTATCCTTCGCTGAACGAATACGATCCGTATGTTCGTTATCTTGTGAAAAAAGTGAAAGAAACTGGCATCCTCATCGATAAACCAAAAGCGCGTGAAAAGCCAAAAACAGTGGGTACACCCGAGAATATTGCTGCTGTGTCAGAAAGTGTGCGTGAAACGCCATCAACATCAATTCACCGTCGTTCTCAACAATTGGACATTTCGGAGACATCATTGAGACGAAATTTTGCATAAAGACCTTGGTATGACGCCATACAAAGTCCAATTGGTTCAGGAGTTCAAAAAAACAAAAGTTATTTGCAGACCCTTTAGCAAAACTACAAAAATAAAAAATTCAACTTGTGAAAGAAGAAGTAAAAAATGGCCAAAAAATGCGTTTATAACAAAGATGTCTGAAAAAAGCAATTTTAAAGTTCAAAAATCTAAGACTCATAAGAACTTATTCCTTAAAGATGTTTCAATGGCATTGTAGTTAAATTACTAAAGAAATATATTTTTTAACTTTTCTATCTGGTATTCAATAAACAAAAAACGGTCTTTCGGCTTTAGTTAAAATATTCATTTTAAATTTTCTTAAAAAAAAAAAATTGGTTTATTGTATTGAGTATTGAAATAAACGAAAAAAAATTTATTGTTTTTACAGATTTTGTCAATTAAATTTTCAAGAGTTGAAAATAAACTAAAAAATACAATTTTTATAAACGAAAAGTAAGTAGTTCTTTTTTTAATTGATTTCAATTAATTAAGAGTGTGCATTCAGTAGTCTGAACGGAAAAAATATTGTGAGTGTAAGAAAGGGCTATTTTTAAGCCAAAAAATTAAAAAAAATTCACAAATGACAGGAAAGGCATATAAGGGTAAAAACGACAAAAAAAAAGCAAAAAGAATATTTGTCTTCCCTAGTAATTATTTAAATACGCTCAAAAAAAAGTTAGTAGTCATCAAAAAAGTTTGCTGCTTCAGCAAAATTTTAGTCAGGAGGGTAGGTGCTTGCAAAAAATGCTAATATCTGCAAAATCTTTTGCTGGAAATCAGCGATAATCTTAAACTGTTATGGAATAAATATTTATTCGAATCATCAAAGATAGAACAAATTGGCATCGATTTATAGTTGCATGTTTTGGCAAAAGTGTATGTTTTCTCATATCGTGACCTTTTATGCATATTTTATTCTTTTTTAATGCATATGTTGTCCTTTTTCGTGTATATTTGTACATATATTCCATTTATTTTAAGTTTTCGTTTTTTCATTTGTTAAAATGACAAAATTTGGATAGATTTTATATTTTGATTTATGCAAAATCAATTGAACGTTTTAAAATATTTTGTATAATTTTCTATATTTTTTATATTTAAAGCTTTGTATTTTATGAGCGCCTATTTCCTTTTTTAGTTGCATGAAATTCCTTGCGCTAATTATATTTATTCATATATGGCACCATATATAATTAGATATAAATAATTATATCTGGTATTAATTAATTAAAATTAGTTTTATGGGGTTATATAAAATTGTATATAAATATATATGATCCTATATATAAAATTATATCTGTCTTATATAATTATATAAGACAGATATAATTTTATGTCATTATAAAAAGTTATGACTAATTATACAAAGAAAAAAATAAAAACGGGTTTCAATAAAAAATTTTATTGAATCAATTAATATTTTAATTGATTTTGCACCTACCACTGAAATGATAGTATTAACTAAAAAAATTTGAAGACAGTTTATTAAAACTCTTTCAATTAAAATAATAATAATATCAATTAAAAGAGTTATTGTTTTTCTTTACAACCTCAATTAAAAAGTTTAGTTAAATTGATTAAAACTTTAATTGAAACTTGAGAAGAAAACAATGGTAGTTTTAATTGAAAACTCGGTATTTTTTATTTTTGTTATATGCCCCCCATTAAATAAAAAAATAAATGTAGGTTTGTAAATTAAATTGACATTTTATTTATAATAAAATTAAAGCTTTTTAATATAAAAATGTATTATAAGAAATAGCAAAGAAAAAATTTTTGTTTTGCTTGTCTTGTCTTGCCTTGAACTTTTTTTTGTAATTGAATTGCTTTCTTTAAAAAAATCACACACAACTTCAAAATGATAGTTTAATGGCACTTATACTTATTGAAAGTTTAATTATTTACAAAAATAATAGTTTAATGGTCCTTTTTCGATAAGGTTTATTTAACACAGATAAAACACGAAACTACATTAAGTTTTCGTGCGTACACGAATATCTCAACAAAAAGAGTGTTGCAAACTCTAGTGAAATAACTACGATTTTGCGTGTATTTGAAATCGGTAAACTATTCAACTTATTAAAAGTTAATCATTTGCGATTTTTTTTTCTTTTATTTACAAATTAAATAATATATTGATATAATTAAACCTTTGTTTGATTATTTAATCTAAATAAAATAAAAAAATAGTTTGCAATTTTTTTAAAAATTTTGTTTACGTGTTTTTTAATTGAATCAATTAAAAAAATTGTTTAAATTGCCATTGATATTCAAACAATCGATTAATTAGATATTTTTTGGCCCATAATTTTTTCTGTATCAGATTTAATAGAATTATTAGAAAACATACGAAAACGTACGATTCAGATTTAAAAAATGAAAAATTTTAAATTAGTGGCGCACAATTTTTTTTTTGCATTAGCGTATTTAAAATACATTAAAAAGCAATAATGCGTTCGCACGAATAAATTTTTCTGAGTGCTGAAAAAGTTATAAACAAAAACCTGCAAAAATTTTCGCTTATAAAATTTTTTAAATTTTGGAATTTTTCGGGGATGCGACCACACGTTTTCGAGTAACCTTTCCGAGCTAAGTCCGAATTTGGTTTCCAAATTTTTCTAACACATCTGTTTTTTGAGGAAATCTTCTTACAATGGCGAAAATTTTTTTTACATCGTGAGATATATGGATTCGTACGGTTCTATAGATTTTCCCATATATGTATATAAATATATCCACCAATTTTTTCGGGTAAATAGAATTATATTTAAAATATAGGCTCCCTTATTTGAACTTGAAAAATAACTAAGTTTAACTTATTTAATTTTAGGCAAAAGCGCTTTCTGTTAAATTAAGGAAATTTTTTTTTAATAGCTACCTTTCAGTGGGTTTAATCTTATCAAAAATCAGCAATATCAATACCCTCCTCATCAGGTGTAGATTTTCCCGTCGGAGATTTCTTTGATACAAAGAATTTCTCAAATGTTTCATCGTCATCAAATTTGGGCACAACAATACGAGCACCTCTAACACCATTTCCATGACTAGGAGTAATTGTGGATGATGTTTGATTATCAATATTACGTTTATCTTTTTGATCCTTTTCATTATCGCTATCGGAATTACTGGACGAATTTGATTCGGATCCATTGGTAGCAACTTCATTATTAACACTTAAACTACGTTGTACAAAGAGAGCACCATTGCTGGTTTTTGGGCCAGCAGCATAATTGCCATTTGTCGATGAAGTAACCATCATAGAGGGACTTTGGCCAAACCCAATTGAGGTTGATTGGCAGAGCGTATAATTTGGAGAGGGACATTTTTTGGCAGCAGCATTTGTACCACGTTCAAATTGTAATTCCACCGGGGATTGTGCTTTCTTTTGGAGTCGACCAGCGACTGTGAATTTGGAAGCATCTGATTGTTCTAAAAAAAAGGAAATAGGAATTGGTTCTTAATTTTTTGTCAGGGTTCAGCAGATGATTAATGTTATTGACACTATTATAGACGATATATATTATAAAAAATACATTTAGAAATAATATATTGGTTGGATTGGTTATTAATATTAATTGGCACTTAAAATAAAAAAACGATCAATATTATTGACAATATTTTTAATAGTCAACTCAAAAGATTTATTTATTTTATATATTTTGTTGTGATTGGTTGATTTTTAAAATTATCGTCAGCGGCCTACTAAAATTTTTATGAATATATTTTTACTACTGTGTGAGATTTTATTCGTTCAGTTTGAGATCATGACAAATTTTTCTCTAAATTAACAGAAAAATTATAATTTTATATGATAATTTACTTTGACTATTAGAAAAAAACACAGAAAAAGTTAAATGGTTAGGTACGCGTTTCAATATACCTGTGGGAAATGAAGGGTCGATTGATCCTAAAGTGACAAATCTGTGTTGTATGAATTGGGCGAAACCAAAATTGTGGTGTACCAAAAAGTGTTAATTTGGGTAAATGACCAATGTGACTATAGTAGTGGGGACAAAACATTGACTAGTTGATACCACTGGTAACTGGAGAAAAAGTAACATAACATTAAAGTGTACTGAAGCAACTAGGGTCGTTGCCGTTGAAGTTTTTACAGGTGATTGAACTGGTTCGAAACCGTTAGTAGAGGATGAAAACATGCCAATTAGTGCCAAAGGATTCAGTAACTTGGCTGATACAAAGCGGACATAACACTGAAGGAAATTTATCTGTACCAACTTTGTGATAGTAGAAATGAAGACACTGCATTGGTTCAAAAGAACTGAATACGGAACTGTTTAGATGGTGAATGCTGGGCAGATTCTCGATGGAAAACGATAACGCTTTTGTTCAAAACGATACCTAAATTGCTATCGTTTTGTTGATGTTACTTACGTAAACGTTAAACGTAAACGAAAATTGTTGTTTTTGTACCAAAATTGTTAAAATTATTTAAAATTTTTATTTATTTTATAGGCACAATTTAACTTTAAAAAGTGGACGATAATCGTCGGTCGTCCTACAGAATACCTAGCCAGGGTTGTCAGATATGGCGATTTCTCGCCTAGCGTGGCGATTTAAAAACTCGCTTGGCGACTATCAAATAATGAGTTCAATTATTTAATGCTGTCTTTGAAAAAAATGGGAATGCTAGAATTTTGTTATTTTTACTAAAATATATAGAGATTTTAGTAGAAATTCTTGTGTTGTACTCGAAATTCAAGAATTATTCTGAAAATTTTCTTAATTTCTTCAAAGATGCGGTGTTCGGGGCCCAAAAATTGGCCGAAGGTTGAACTTGGCCGATCATCACTTTTGGGCAGAACTCCGAAACCGAATACTCGGTCGGACACTAATATTTACGTATACCTTAATGAGCTACATATTTATTTTAAACATTTAAATTACGATTGGGGGACTTATAATAGGTTCGTATATGCTGTATTATTCTTACGGTGTGCAATGCTTATTTGCAGGTACGTACCTTTACAATTGTTGTCCCATTATCCGTTTGTATTTCTTAAATACCCACGATTGTTTCTTAAAAAAAGTATTCGTTTGTGTATTAAATATAATTGTTTGAGAAACAATCAAAACGATTATATATTTTCATTTTTTTAATATGTTGAAATATAGAAATAAAAAAAAACAAAACAAACATTTATGACGCTAATGTTATAAAAATACGATGTTTGCACTATATACATCGTTACATGTAATCCGACTAATGTATATTTATATACTTTTCCAAATTTAAATTGTTATAATGAATTTAACGTTATAGTTTTTTGATGTTAATTTTTGTTGTGCCTTTTTGAAGGTTTTGTGAACAGGTGCTGTGACACAATGTTTTGGGCAAGTTCAGTGATTGGTTTCGGACGGACTATTTAGTAACACGTATAATATGACACACGGTGAATAAAAAGTAACCGGCGACATGTACTCCTTAGACCGGTGCAGTGGTATGCCACAAAAACTATTAAATTTAAACTACCCCTGTAACAGCACACATTGAGCTTAATATGTGACTAATTTCCCATAAAAAATTGTTCTCAAGTTCTACGATACGTACACGTACACCAGTGACGTGATACTTATTTCCCCACTGGATCCTGTTGCATATCACGTAAATCTGAAAATGGTCCTACTTTAACACTACCTACTTCTAACTTGTCCCGTAGCTTATTCATTTCAGTCGGTAAAGGTAATAGTTTACCTTCGTCAAGTTATTCGCCAAGTCCCAATGTGATCCAAAGGTATCAATTGCCTCCTCCATGTTAAAAGTATCGGTTACTTTCATATAACAACGAAACTAGGAACAGGTTCATACACACAAAGTTCTAGTCACGTAACCATAAAAGTACCTGGTCCATTTCCCGCAGTGATGTTTTTATACCCCACTTTACGGGTCTTTCTACAAATTTGTATTACAAAATAATATTGTAGTAAAAATTCGGCTTAAAAATTGTTTACAAATTACTAAATTTTTTACTAATTTTCGTTGCTGATTTTTAGCAAAAGGTTTTACTAATTTTTAATAAAATATTTTAAGTTTGATACAATTTTTATTAAAAATTAAAAAATTATGTTTTATTGGCCTTTAATTGTGCAATGAAAATGAAAATTATTCATGCACATTCCTGAAAGTGGTCAATTAATAAATTTGAAAACAAAAACTCTATAGATTATTTGTTAGGACAATATCCTAATAAAGAAATATAGAGTATGGCCTCGAACTTGAATAGTTTTTCATTTTCATTGCCAAAATGTTTTAATATTAATTATATTTTTTCATAATTAAGAGCTAAGTTTTTCTGAGATGAAAATTTTTATTAATCTAAAATATAAAAATCAAAGGTATTAAAAATAAAATAGCAAATGTACACAAATTAAGGGTTCACTAAAATTTAACCAAATGTTAGTTATGTTTACTATTTCTCCTAATACTTTCACTTTACTAGTAATACTACGTTTCAGTGAAATTATACTTAAACTTCACTCATAAAAAAATGTTAGTTCAAAAGTATATAAGTATAGTTATTTTACCTCAGAACGAATTATATCCGTATTTGAACTAATTTTTCGACCTAAAATTTAGTAATTCGTGACTCGCTGGTTAACAATTTTTGCCAGTTAATTTAAACCACAATTGTTGTCAAACCATAATTTTCTAAAAAAAATTTATTTCATAATTAAACTAAGAAACTAAGCGAGATAGAGCAAAATGTCAAGTACTCTTTACTCTTTACTACTTATGTTTCAGGTAATATATGTATATGGACAGATCCGGAAAGACCTTTTTAGCAGAAACTTTCAGGTGCTTCAGCTTAAAGATATTGTTGATTTAGTTAATTTAACTACAACTGTCAACACAAACTTAGTTCCTCTAAAATGTAGGTCATCTAAATTTAGCAGATGGTGATTCTCAACTTTATTGAAAATACTGCTGCTGCAAATGTAGGTACTATTTTCTGTTGTAGAAGCTGAATTTTTAACTATTTGTACGGGCTTTTTTTAAGTGTACTGGTTGAGGTTTAGATATTTGAATACATTCCCAAAATGTTTTATGACCTCACAGACTAAAAAATTTTAAATTTACTCAATTCTAAAACGATTTAAATTTTTAAATGGAATAATAGTTTGGAAGCTTTCCAAAATATATACCATTAATTCCAGGAAACAGCATTAAAAAATTGGTATTTTATATTCAGAACAGGATGACTCTATAAAGCAATACCGCTTGTAGATCTTTGAAATTTAAAAAATAGCGATTTTATTCACAAAAAATTCAAAAAATGCTAAAAGCTGTGAACTTTGAAGAACCATACTTTTTAAGTATATGGCTTATTTCAAAAACTCAAAAAGTATCTAAGTTAAAGTTGTCTTTTTTTTACTTTTACTATATGTAATCAAGAAATAACCGCGTCTTTCTAAAAATGTATTTTTACTGCTACTGCCATCTTTGAGTGCATTTACCACTTCCTCCTGCGATTTTAAAAGCGTTTACATTTCATAAAAAATAAAACTTCGATTTTTTTGGGACAAGAAAACTAAATATTTTGAAAAGATTTTTTAAAAAAAGGCTTACTATATTTTCCATATAAAACCCCGAAAATTTAAGTTTTTTTAGCATTTATATTTTTTTGTTGTACAAAATATGAAAACAAATTCAGACAATATAGAGCTTTGAATAGCTATATTTCAGATAGTTTTTGGCGCATTACTAAAATCTAATCTTCTAAAATATTTACAATTAAATAATTACTTATTGATAATAATGTAAACGCGAATGCAGTTTTTAAATGCAGTTTTTATTCTAATTTGTAAGCTGTATTTATTTTTGCAAACATGGAATATATGATAATAATTACGATATTGTTTTTTGGGATAAGCTGTATTAGCTGTTTTTAGTCATATTTGATGAAAATTTTATAAAAGTCTGCTTACACATTTATAAACAAGTATCTAGAGTATAAAATCCTGCAAAAGTTCTACTTTCTGCATTAAATCAAAACTTTAAAGGCAAAAACCAGCCAAAATTTCAATGTGGCTTATCAAGTTTTTACAATTCATACAATAAAAAGATTTTTTAAATCGTTAAAATTAGTTAACTTGCGTTCCCCGAACACCTCAACATCTTATTTAGTACTATGAAATATACATTTTGAAAAAACTTTAGAGAATTAACAAATTGAAAGAGGAACACAGTCTTAAAAATGCATTTAAAAAATTGCATTTGCATTTATATGTTTAGATGATTTTTTTAACATTAAATATTAAAGAAGGCAATACAACTTTTCAATTGCTTTTTAAGATATTCAAATGCGATAGTAACTGTCAGAGATACAGCTGTTCAAAATGCATAATGTCTTAATGTATTTTTATATTTTGTAATAACAATTCTAATAACATAAAATTTTTTGGTTTAAAAAAAAACATAAAAAATATGCATTCAAAAAATTGCATTTGCAGTACAAAAGCATTTTTAGAGAAAACCCGTTATTTCTAGATTACAGAAAAGTAGACAAATGTAGCTTTCAGGAACTTTTTAAATTTTTGAAGTATTCCATCTACTTAACAAACTATGCTCTCTTCAAAATCCACAACTCTTAATTTTTTTAAGTTTTTGAAAAATGAAAAACGTGAATAAAATCACGAGTTTTTTTAATTTCAAAAATCTAAAAGCGGACTTGTCTTAATGGCTTTATAGTCTTAATGGCTTTATAGTCTTTTGAGAAAATCCAAACACCCTTGGCCAGATTTGTGGCGATTTCTCATGGAATTAATGATACATATGAGAAAATCTATAAAACCGTAACGATTTCAGATTTTAAAAATGATAATATTTTGTGTCCTCTTTTACAATTTGTTTTTCAAAATAGATAAAAAGTAAAAAAAAGGAGCACAAAATTGAGTGGCACATTCGCGGTTTAAAGAATTATGGGCTCAAATATGTCTTGAACGGTAAAATATTATTATGTAAAACGCTAAATTGATCGGATAAACTTTGAATTCGCTACAAAACATTTTTTCTACAATAATCCCTAAAAGGCTAATTTCAAATTAAAAGGCACACCCGTAGCTTCAAAAATTGTGGGGTCAATATATCTTGAATTGAACATGTTTTCATAACAATAATTATGTGAAAGTGTTAAATAGATTGGATTAATTTTTTGGTTTTACATCACTTTTTGCTTCACAGTACGCTAAAAATCCAAATTTAAATTGATTGGCACATCCGCAGTTTAAAAGAATTATAGGTTGAAATCTGGCTTATATTATAGAGATCACCATTATATTGTTCTCTGTAAGTGCTAAAATTATCAGATTATCCCTTGCGTTTCTACATCACTTTTAGCTCCAAAAATCTATGAAAAGCTACAAAATGTAATGTTAAATGACTCTGGATACCAAAATAACAATACGGTCCATTTAGCGCCTCACACACAATAATAGTAGTACTGATATCGACCGATCACACAGGACTGCAACTAATTATTTTTCAACCAGCGGATGTGCCCTTCAAAAAGTATCCAATTATAAGATATTCATGCATAGACATGATGAGATTTGTATTGTCCTGTTGTCTTTCTTTTTGAAGGGACACTAATCGATTTGATCTCTTTTTATTGGTATATTTGTCATTTATATGCTAATATAAAAAAATTTGCAATTACGTTGACGCTGAATGCGCAAAAATCAAAAATCTCTGAAATTTATATTTATTGAAAAATAAGAGTTACAAATTTTGGAGAGCTACCATTTATTCCTAACTGAGGGCACATACATATTTTTTTCATCATGTAGGAGATTTTGTAGGCATCATGATTATCATCCACCAAAGGTTTAAGGCGATCTCATTTATGCTGAATTCGTTGCCTTAGATATGCTGACAACCATCAAAAAATATTAAATATTGTTCTTAAAATTGTTAAAATTCAGAGTGACATGGAGTCATATGGTTCCGTAGATTTTCCTATATAAGTGCTTCACAAAACTGTGTGGAGATAGTTTCAATCAAATCTAAATTAAAATTGTTTGAGTTTGAATTTAACGTCTTTTTCAGACAATTGCAATTAATACTATAATTAATATGCAATTTTTATTTAATTTTAATTGTGAAAGGCGTGGTAGAGAAGAATGAGTGTATTTCAAAAATCATAACTACATTGCAAATTATCAATTTTTTCTGAATCAGACTGCGCAGTTTCTGGTATTGAACCTTCGTCAGTGACCCTGTTTTTTTGATTTTTTTTGAATAATGTATATTTGTTATGTTTTTATTTGTTCGATTGCGTCTATATGAAATTTTTTCTTTGCAATCACTGACGCGTGGTATAGATAAACTGATTTCTAATGCCACATGCACTCGCACTACACGTTAGACAGAGCGCTTTAGGCCCTCTGAGCTATCGTCAGGTCGAGTTTTGTTGTGATTAAAACTAGTTTTATTCATACACGGTGTTTTTGTTCTTGCACACATAATCTCAGAAGTACAACTCCAACAACACAACAGTTCTATTTTTAGAAACTTACCTCACTCCTAATGTCCACTGTTTTCCCATAATGTTTTAAGTGATGCCATATCTATGATATATTCTTTGTATATTCGATAGATGGCGCTTACGTAGTTAGGGAAGAATTGCCAGAGAGCAAAGTCTTTTTCAGAGACAATTGCAATTAATACTATAATTTATATGCAATTTTTATTTAAAAATTATTAAAATTAAATTAAATCTAAAGTATTAAAATTTTTTAAACTTGGCAGCTCCTAATTGTAACAGTTTTTAGAAACACTACTATTTTATTTAATTTGTTCAGAGAGAAAACACTGAAATCGAAATAAGTATAACAGGGTATTTCACTTGTAAGTTTTCTCGTATGTCAAAATTTATAAGTTTTATAAGCAAGTTAGCTTTGAAAAGCGTCAAAAATTGTAATAAAAAATCAGCTTTATCGGAAGTTTATTTTGCATTTAATTGGTTATTAAACCAAATAGACGTTAAATCATTGTATTAATTTTACGAAAATTTTTAATCGGACTTTCAAAACAAGTGCTAAAAAACCACAACTGTCTAAACATATCGCTTATTTACTTCAAGAACGTAACAACTCAAAAAACATTATTTTGAGTTAATGACTCAGAATTATTCGTTATATCACATATCATATTGTGTAAAAATTTCGTATTTAGATCTTGTATACGCAGCTCTTGAGAGAAATTATTTCATTATTTTTTTCTTCAAGGTGGGAGTAATTGAAAACTTTAAACTCGTTTCCTACAAAAATCAAAATTTTTGAGTTATGATGTTATTGAAGTAAGATGAGCGATATGGTATTGGATGTTATATAATAGCACAGGGACGAATTTCATCGTTTGTAAACTCGCACCGAGCAAATGAAAACATGTTGCATACATTTAAAAGTTTAAATTAATTTTTATAATGTTTTTTGAATAATAATTTAAATAAATGTTTATTTATTTATAACTTTAACGATAAAATACGCAAGATAAAGTTAAAAATACATTAATTTGAATAGAAAATAACAAATATAAGCAACATAAAAGTGAGTGTTTTAAGCAAACAATTTTTAATCAACATGTTGCAATTATTTTTTAGTGTAAAAAAAAATGTTTCATTTGCTTGCCCGAGTTCGGTATTTTGTTCTGAGATGCGTGGAAGTGTCTCTCTTTTGTGTATATACTCTTTGGTGAGATACTTTATTTCTCAATTATTTCTCACACTCACAATATGGCGTGGAATTAGTGACTATTTTGATATATATTTAATGCACACGTGAAAAAGTTTCACAAAAAATTGATTTTTTGGGGTTTTAAGAATTAAGATAGTATTGAACAATACTTCCACATCTTTCTATTAAACCTATTAAAATGTTTAAATATTAAAAAATCTGAACTAATCTTCGTTCCAAAACTAAACAAAAAAATTGATAAGAAACACACCTGCCCAATCGCATATATTGGGGGTAAAAATGCGTTTCAAAGTTGTTCGAAACTTTTTGTTTTAAAAGTTGCTTACTGGTTTCTGGTCATCTAATACCTTTATTTGATACAAAATTGTATGTCGTTTTTTTGGAAAAACTTGAAAAAATGCATCATAACAGAAAACTGTGTTTCTTTTTGACTACAAATTGTAACCCTTACACGTGAAATTGGCCAGCTAGGAAATACTCATTCTTATTTATTTTGTCACTTTTATAACATATTCAAATTTTATGGCAAGCGGAGTTAATGCACCTGCGGTCCTTCCTTTTAAGTTAACCATTTTATTAGTCTGCGAAATCCTTAACAACAACTTCAGATCTAAATTAATCTACTCAACCAGACTTACAAACACCCACTAGGACGATTTCAAGTAATAATACATTTGGTCCATTTTGTAATATTTGAGTGAAACATTATTTAGAAATCACAAATCAAAATATGTGATATTTAAATTACTTGGTTTGATGTATTAGAAGCACTTGATGTACGGTTTACTTCTGGGAAAAAGTCTTAAGTGTACCGACCCTGCAGGAAGCTTGGGGTCAAGTGTCTCCAAGTCTCCACTTTTGTCTACTATTTTGTTGACATTGTCAACTAAGCGTCTACACTTTTTACTTTATTAACTCACTAGTAAATTTTTGGTTCCAATGTCTACATATGGTCCCATTAGAACTAATTAGTCACTAGTGAATCTAGGGTTCTTATGTCTACATGTGGTCCCATAAGAACTAAACGAGTCACTAGTGAATCTTTGGTCCAATGTCTGCATATGGTCCCATAAGAACTACCTAGTCACCATTGAGTCTATGTTCTAATGTCTACATATGGTGCCATAATAACTACCCTAGTCACTAGTGAATCTTTGGTTCCAATGTCTACATATGGTCCCATAAGAACTACCTATATCACTACCTAGTCAATAGTTCTAATGTCACTAGTGATTTTCAATGACACGTACATGTTAAATGTCTATAGCAAATTACATTGCCTGGGGAATATTTGGTTAGTAGTACTGGTGACACAGTCAATAGTGAATCAATACTTTTTCACTATTGACATTTCCTGCAGGGGAATTCAACTCGTTCAATATTGTTGACAATATTTATTCAATTAAATTAAGCAGAAGGAATTTCATAATATTTCCTTTTGATTGTCAGAATTTATTGATCATCTGTGAATAATTTTATTGCTATATGTAGTACACTCATAGAAATAAACCTGTAAAATTAGCAGAAAATTAGATACTAAAAATTAATAAAATAAGAACAGCGAAAATAATCTGTTAACTCTACAAAACTTAAATTATATTCGATGTGAATTTTAGTTAAATGAAAATAGCATTTAATCTGTAAATTAGGCAAAAAACTTTTATTAAATATTTGTAGACTGAAAATAGCAAACAAAAACTTTAATATTAACAAAATGTTTGCTATATTTACCCTCAATTTAGTAGAATGCAAACAGTTTATTTTCATTTTACATAAATATTTTTGCTGATTTTGCCAGATTATTTTGTTACTTTCAATTAACTAAAGTTTAACTCAAATATAACTAAATATTGTAAATACAACATATTTATTTTTGCTATTCTTATATTACTAATATTTAGTAAGAAGAACAGATCATTTTAGCAGTTTTTCTGCAAGATCATTTTT
>CM037853.1:131134911-131170402 GCA_021234595.1 Delia radicum
AAACTACAGATTGAATTTGTGTGATATAATTACCCAGAGTAGAAACGGTAATGACATACATTAAGAAAGTTCTACAGTTACTCCACTCAAAAAAAAAAGTTTGTAAAGTCAGCAAAAAATTTTGCTGAGTCTGCAAAATTTTAGTCAGGAGGGTGGGTCTAGCAAAAAAATTGCTAATGTCAGCAAAATCTTTGCTGAAAAATCAGCGAGCTGATTTTTAGCAAACAAAATTAGTAGATTCAGCAAAAGTTTTGCTAAACACTTAGTAGATTAGAAATAAAAAAGCGTTAGTAAAAGTTAATAAATTTTTGTGAACTGAATTTAGTTAGTAGACTGAAAAAAACGCAAAAATTTGTAAAAAAAAAATTGTAATTTAGTTAATATATTTGCTGAAATCATAAAACATTATTTTTGTGATTCTTTTAAAAATATTTACAATAATTACGAAATATAAAAATTTTCATTTTCCCCACATTGACGACATGAATAATTGAATATCTGAAAAATATAGAAAAAAATATATATAACCATTACAAAAATTTTCTTTCAACTACTTATATCAATGGTAGTCTAAATGATGCTTGCCTTAAACGGACGCAACTGCGAAGATAATTGTAGAAAACGAAACAAAAAAATAAACAAGACAAACGAACGACAAAAAAACAACCCAATAAGAAAAAGGAACCATACTAAGATGTGTGTCTTTTGTCTTTCGCTTTACTCTGTCTACATGTCTGTATATGTTTGTTTGCCATTTGACCCACACTAGATTATTAATCTATTAACATTTATTATAGAAATACATATTAAATTTAAATATTTCTTTTGTCTTTTATTTTATTAATAGACAATTATTTTCACAAAGCCGGTGACAACGCAATTTTGTTTTATGTATGAAAACAGATACAAAAAATCTTCCACGGTTGATTTTTTTATATGTCTTATTAGTGTTGTGTTACTTTTTGGATCATTTTCCTCTTCTCTACTACATCTTGACATGCCGCGACATCTGCTTCATTCTGGCGTATATCTTTCACTCTGGTTGTCGTCAACATTATTAATGTGCTTATCAGCACAATTTTTTTAGCAAAATTAATTAGTAAAACATTAGTATATTAGTAAAGCATTAGTATAAAACAGTTAAGTGCTGAATAAGTATAACAAAAAATTTAGCTGTGAAAACACGATTTTAGCAAAAAAATTTGCTAAAAAATAGTATACCTGATTTACAAGACGTTTTACTAACTTTTGTACTAACTTATTTTTTTGAGTGTTCATGACAGTTATTTGTGCAGTAGAGCGTTTTTTAGTTGTTTAACTGAAATTGCAGTGGTTTTACTTAGTAAAAACAATTTTTAACATTTTTGAGGGTTGATTTTTTTAACAACCTATTAAAACTAACGCATTTCGGTAACAGTTATTTTATGCAGTTGCTTCGATTTTTTTACAAAATGGTGTGTATAAAAATATACAAAACGGAAAACCATATGCAACAAGCGGTTTTTTGCATTTTGCATTTTTCTCTTTTATCTTTAGTGGAAAAGCGAATGTTTAAGGAGATAGACATATTAAATGAAAACGCCTGTAATTTTATTAAAGAAATAAAATATAAAGGTAAGATTTGGAATAGAAAATAAATTTATTTACTTGAATATTATTAAATGTTGTATTTCTTTTCTTGCAGCTATTTAATATTTGTATATGAAGTCAATGTGATGAAAAAGATTTATAAAAAAAACGATATTACATTTTTTATAGACAGACAGGTGGCAGAAATGGTTTGGAAAATAGCGTGAAACGTGAATATTTAAATGTGATATTTAAAATAGTTTGCAATAGTGTGTTTATTAAGTTATAAAATCAGATTAAGAATATTTACAAAAAAGTTTTTTTTTATTAATATTCTTTTGAATGCTGGCAATGTTGTTTTAACTACTTTGTATTTTTTTTTACTACATTCAACAGTTGATTTTTAACAGTTAACACATTCCAGTTGATTTAAATTCAAATGTAATGTACACCTTTTAAACTGCAAATGTAGTTATTTTAACTGCCATTTGCGGTTGATTCTACCTACACTCAAAATAATAAGTTAGTAGAAAAGTTAGTAAAACATCTTTTAAATCAGGTATACTATTTGTCAGCAATTTTTTGCTAAAATTATGTTTTAAACTAAAATTTTAGTTATACTTATTCAGCTAACTGTTTTGAACTAATGTCTTACTAATATTTTACTAATGTGTTACTAATTTATTTTGCTAAAAGCAATTGTGTTGATTATCACATCAATTGTATGAACGACAAACAGACTGAAAGATATTACTCAGAATGAATTAGATGTCGCGGCATGTCACGATGTAGTAGTGACGAGGAAAATTGTACTAAAAAGTACAACTCTAGTAAGACATAATATAAAAATATCAACCATGGAAGATTTTTGTATCTGTTTTTCATACATTAAACAAAATTGTGGATTAAATCAACTTAAATTTTGCGTCGTCACCGGGCTTGGAAAAAAAATGTCTATTAATTAAATAAAAGACAAATAAAATATTTAAATTTAATAAAGATTAAATGTGTATTTGTAAACTAAATGTTTATATATATTAATAACCTTGTGTGGTCAAATTGCAAACAAATATGCAATAGGTAGACAGACTAAAGCCAAAAAAGGGTTTGTATATATTATATTTTGTATATATATTTTGTTTTTTTCGTTTTGTTTCTATAATTCTCTGCGGCATTTGCGTTCCTTAAAATATAGCATCATTTAGACAATAATTGACGTAAGTAGTTCAAAGATAATTTCGTTTATGTTATATATAATTATTTCTATTGTTTTTAGATATTACATTAATTCCTATCGTCAATTTGGGAGTATGAACATTTGTATATTTTGTAACGTATTGTAAATTATTTTAAAAAGAATCACAAAAAATATGTTTTATGATTTTCAGCAAATTAAATTAACTAAAGTATTATTTTTCTACAAATTTTTTTGAGTTTTTTTCAGTCTACTAATATTCAGCAAAAATTTAATTAATTTTTAGCAAGGGTTTTTTAATTTCAAATCTACTAAGTGTTAGCAAAACTTTGCCGAATCTACTGATTTTGCTGACAGTAGCAATTTTTTTTGACAAGCACCCTTCTGACTAAAATTTTGCTGACTCAGCAAAATTTTTTGCCTGACTTATTACTAACTTTTTTATTTGAGTGTACATATGTTAGATTTAATTTTCAGCAAATAATTGAACTAAAGTAAAAATTGCATATTTGCAATTCAACAAAATGTCGCGTGCCACCGAAAACCAGCTGGCGTGACATAGTTTCGCTTGCCCCCTTCGAAGGAATAATCAGCCAATCTACGAGCACGTATCAATAACCACTAAATATAGTGGAATATCGTGTATTAATTTAAAATTAAAAAAAAAAAAACACAAATTTTTAATAATTTGCAATGATTATTTTTTTATTATGAGTGTACTCGCAAAACATATAGGTGTTATTCAGAATCGTAAACATCAAAAATTTTGTTTGAAACTTCACAGAAAAAACTGAATTTATCTTAAATTGCGCAAAAAAAAAAAAACAGTCTCAAAAAATCCACAAAAAACCCCGTGATTTAAAAAAGAAAATCCCGAGATGCGGCATTTATTAAACCCCGAAAATCGCGAGATTCGGAATTTTCCGTTTGACATTCATAGTGTGTATATCGTAAGTAAAAATTTCTGTAGCATCAGCTATTGTTTCAAATGTATTTTATTAACTGTTGCAGATAAATTAAATTAGTATTGAAATTATTTTGTAGATTTGGAATTCTAGATTTAAAATATATAAATTAATTAAAAATCATACAATTTTAAAAGAAGTTACACTAAAAAAACTTATTAAAAATTTAATCATTATCTATGTAAATGGGATTTATTTTTGCTGTTTGTCCTTTTATGTAGTTTACTTTAAAGTTTGTAAAAAATAAATTCGGGTATACCCTTTAATGTAAAAAAAAAACTTTGAACATTTCTTCTTCCCGTGTTCTCCCAAAAGTTCATTTATGTGGATTTGAGTTACCTATTTTCATAGATCGATGTTTAGTTAAAACTTAAGTTGAGCTGTATGACACCTGCTTTTTACCGTTACTCTAGCAGGGTTTTTCTATAAAATGTTTTAAAAAACAAAACGGAATGTCAAAAAATGTAAAGTTTTTAATAGAAAACCCCTATTAAAGTTGCTGCAAAAAAGCTGGTGTCATACAATTATAATAAAGGTCCGCCAAATAACTTTTTTTTTTTGAAAATGCTATAAAAAAACTACTGAATATTTTCTCAAATTTCTTTTTTATTTGAAATTACAATGCTTCCGGTTAATAATGGAAAATAATTTCATTCAAATGGCTGCCTCGGCTGGCCATGCAGTAGCCTACACGATCGGTCCAATTTTTAAGCACATTATCGATTGTTTGCTGTATTTCACCAATGGCTTCCTGTTCCGTCTTGTTGAAACCAAATGTTGCCAATATCTTCCTCTTCAATTTTTGTGAAAAAAAATTCGTTCAACATGGCCCGATAACGATCGCCATTGACTGTAATGGCCACTCCTTGCTCATTTTCGAAGAAAAATGGCAATTTTCGCACACATTCTGCAACATTACCATGATTTTCAAAGCAATATCGCAATATTTCCCAGCGTTGTTCAAGCGTATACACAACCATATTCGTTCAGCGGAAGGATAAAACTAATTATCTGTCAAATCAGAACATGAGCTAAGTGTTACCATTCACGAAATAAGCACTAGTTGAAAAAAAAAAAAACGTTAGATGGCGGACCCTTTAAAATCTTTTTTAAAAATAATAATTATAATGTACAGTTAGTAATTTTTTTGTTTAACTCTTATTGTTATAAATTTCCATATTTAGTTTGAAAACTTCACACCTTATAAGGATTAAAATACTTAAAACGAAATCTTAACAAAAGTAACGTATCGTTAATACTTGATCTATAAATTTTGTAATAATTACTTAATGAAGTTTATGCATACATATTCATAAATTTGAATACTACTATGCACCATAAAAGGTATAATTATCATTTGAATGTTGAAACAATTTTAAAATTTGAGATAAAAAACTTTCGTTTATTGCAAATTTTTGGTAATTAATTTTTTATTATATTTTTTTTTTTTTTGTTAACACTTGATATTTTTGTTAGACGTATTTAGGTCATTAAAAATTGGACAAGATCCTACACATTTTTTGATTTTTTTTTTTTACGAATATGGAGGTTAATTACACTGTTTAAACACTAAAAATGTATCGGACATGCGACTTATCATTTTGATCGAATTTAGCAAGTAAACTGATAGAAATTTGTGAGTAGTATTAATGAATTCCTTCATTAATCCAATGAATTTTTTTCATAAAAAAGTTCCCAAAGAAACGTTTCATTGAGTCAATGAAAAGTGTTTCATTAAATCAATTTTAATGAATGATTTCATTGACCCAATGAAAATTTCATAAAATATATGAATTTTTCATTAATTCTAGCATAATCGTTACACACAGAGAAATAAAGTGTCAACCGAATTGAAAAAGTGTATATTAATGGTAACAACTTATAAATTCAGTTAATGCAACAATATTTACGTTAGATTTCTGAATGTTGTGCGCGTTGCAACTAAAATTCAGTTGAAGTAACCGAACTTTGTTATGAATACTAATGTAAAGTTGTGCCAACCGTCTGAAATTCCTAATAACCGAATGTGAGTCGTAGTAGTGGAATTTCAGTTGGCAAATAGCTAAATTTTTCTCTGTGTGTATGAAAGTTTCAGTGTTTAATGAATAAAATTCAAAGTTTGTATTAAATATTTTTGTTGATATTTAATAATTTGAACTTTTTATGATTATTTAAGCATATCATTAATTTGGTGGTTATTGAGAAATGATTCGGTCTTTATAGGATCTATCAAATAAAGATCGAAAGTAAACATCACAGGCTGTTCTGCAAAAGCGATGGCAGATTTTTATTAAAATCAGCCTGATTCAGCAAATTTTCGTTACTTGGAATATGATGACATGTAAAAAAGAAATCTAACAAGAAAGGTTTTCCCGGGGCCACCCACCAATGTAGCACAGTGGGGAAAACTCTATTGTTTGTCAACAAATTTGCTAAAGCTCATAATTTTTGACGAATTCGAAAAATATAAAATTTGAAAAGTAGCTGATTAGATTTCAGATCGAAAATGACAAATTTTGAAAATAAATTTTTTTTTTATCCATAAAAAAGAAATATTTTAATTATTGTACTTTTTTTTTTATTATGTATATTAAGAACTTTAATGATTGAAAAAAATCTTTTAAATATAATTAACAGGCATTAAAATATTAAAAGCTGAACGAAAAACAACAGTTTAATTTATTTCTGTTTTTCTTTACATTCAATCTTTCTTTACATTTTTTATAATTTGTGTTAAAAGATGACATATTTTCTTATATGTCGGTACAAAATATGTAACTTTTTAGCGATCTGGCTTGAAAAACGTCTGTAAAACGATCGACGATTATAATCCACTTGTTGTAATTACGACCATATTAAATAAAAATGTTAAATATTGTTAACAATGTTGTTAAAAAAACAAAAATTTATTATCGTTTAGCGTAACGTTTTTGTGTAAACATCGTCAAAACGATAACATTTAGGTCTCGTTTTGAACAAAACTATATCGTTCTTCTTAGAGAATCTGTTCCCAGGAATTTAGTGACCAACTATTCAAATTTGTTAAAAAACTGTTAGCTCTAGGCAAACTTAATAAAAAAATTTATTTATATCAAAGTTTTAGTTAATTCTGTTTAAAAGAAATTTTTCAGTTTTTTTTATTTCAAAATGATAGTAGAAAAATAAAATTATTTTTTCTTATTACAAGTCAAAATTTTTATTGAAAAAAATTTGAAAATTTTTCATTGAATTAATGATTTTTTTTTTATGAAATTATGAAAAAATCATAAAATTGTTAATGAAAAAAATACCAATATTAATAAATTTTCATTCAGTTAATGAAATTTTTCATTAAACCAATGAATCAATTTTAATGAAATCGTTTCATTAATACTATGAAGGAAAATTCTATCAGTGTAGATCACGAATGTGAACATCAAATTTTAATATTAGCTTCACTTTTGGAAATATTCGCGAATTTAACTTTTATAAAAAATCAAGTTTTTCCATTAAAATTTCTTATTAATTCATATATGCACCTGAATAAAATATGAATAACTTTTAATATGGCTTTCAAGTACACTGATACAAAAAAATTAGTAATAGTTTTTGCTAAAACTACTAAAAATTAGTTAAAAATGGCGATTCAGAAAAAACTGCTGAAATTAACAGATATGTTTACTAAATATTTGTAAGATAAGAATAGCAAAAATAAATCTGTTGAATCTACAAATATTTAGTTATATTTGAGCTAAATTTTGGTAACAAATTCATCTGCTGAAATCAGTAAAAAAAATTTGCTTAATATTAGTAGACAAAAAAACCATAAAAAAGTGAAATTATCAAAGTTTTTTTTAGATTATTTTTTAAGACGAATAAAAATCTGCCCTTCTGAAATCAGCAATTTACAATTATTTAGCAAAAAATTCTGTTGATTTTAGCAAAATATGCTGTTATTTTTATTTTACAAAATTTAAGGTAAATATATCAAACATTTTGTTAATATTACTGATTTTGTTTGCTGTTGTTAGTCTACGAATATTTAGTAAAGGTTTTTGCAATTAACTAAAATTCAACACGAATATAACTAAAATTTTGTAAAGTTAACAAATCTATTTTTGCTGTACATATTTTATTAATATTAAAAAAAAAAAAAATTGCTAATTTTATGAGTTTTTTTCTGCAAATTAGCTTTTTCGGCTATTTTTACATGTTTATTTCTACAAGGACTTTGAGCATTAAAAACCATATCAATTATTGCGATAGTGTGACGGATGTAGGATATCCTTGCAATTAAAGTGAAAACTTAACTTGTTTTTCTTTTTTGGGAATATTATAAAATCCCTTAAGCGATTAACAACATTTTAAGCACATGATGTTAATTTATTTTCCACTTAATTCATTTCAGCGAAAGAACCAACGTTTTCATATCAAAGTTTTCCGAAAATTCTATCTGAAGTTCAAAAATTTTGAAATTTTTTTTCAATTAAATTTGTATGGGGAAAAATATAAAATAAATTTTTGAACATGAATCGTTTAAAATTATTAGTAGCGATTCCTATTCTCACTTTCACCATTCACCTCAATTTTCGAATCTCATTGTTTCCCGAGTGTTAATTATTAGTTCCATTTGATTTCAGAATTATAAATATTTGTTTATTGTAAAGACGATTGGACAATAAAAAATTTATAAATTTGTATTATTTGAGAGAAAATAAGGTTCGAAAACTGAGGTGAATGGTGAAAGTGAGAATAGGAATCGCTACCATTATTTTTAAGAAAACGCATTTTAATTGACTGGAACTTGAACTTAGAAAACATGTGTTAAACATATTTGAATGTTTTGATCTGAATTTTATTAATTAAGATTTGTCGCAGACTCCATAAAACTCTACTTAAAATTTTTGTAGTTTAAAGCAATTTTTTTTTTCTTAAACTAAAATAGAAAGTTCTTGAGTCTTTTCACAAATTAAAAATCAGTGATGTTCACTAAATGTACACTCAAAAAAGTAAGTTAGTAGAAAAAATTAGTAAAACGTCTTGTAAATCAAGTATACTATTTTGCAGCAAATTTTTTGCTGAAACTATGTTTTTAGCTAAAATTTCAGTTATACTTATTCAGCACTTAACTGATTTAAACTAATGTTTCGCTAATATCTTACTAATGTTTTACTAATTTATTTTGCTAAAAAAAAACTGTGCAGATATGTGTGTTGTCACCGGCTTGTAAAAGTATTGTAATTGCCTATTAATTGAATTAAAGACAAAATAAAATATTTTAATTTAATAAAGATTAAATGTGTATTTGTAAATTAAATGATTATAGTGACTATTAAAGTAGTGTGATCAAATAAATATACGTTCAGGTAGACAGGCTAAAGCGAAAGACAAATGACATCTACGTAATTTTGTATGTTTCCTTCTTCTTATTGCAAAATAGGGTTGTCTATTTCATATTTTGTTATTTCGTTTTCGTTTCTAGAAAAATGCCATCACTTAGACAACCATTGATGTAAGTAGTTGAAAGATAATTTGTTTATGTTACTAAAATAAAAATAAAAAAATAAAATAAAAATATATAATTATTTCTATATACAGTGGGACCTCGATTATCCGTGATACAATTAACCGGCAAAATCAATTATCCGGGAAAGAAAAGAAAAATTTTTGCATCGAGTTCCATTTTTTTTTGTGCACCAATTAACCTTGATTATCTCTATTAACCGGGACTACAAACATACTTTTTTCGACTACTTTTGAACAATTAAACATAATGTGAATAAGCTGAAAAAAAGGAAATTCCATAGTTTGCATACGATGAGACAGGCGTGTCTAATTTAGTTTAATTTTGAATTTGAGAAGTGCGGGTTGCTATTGCCGAGTGTTGGTAAAATAATATTAATTTATTATTTAAACAAATATTAAAATCACTACTCAAAAGTTTTTCTCAATTAACCGCGAAAATCGATTATCCAGAATGCTTCCTGTCCCGACCATCACGGATTACCGAGTTCTAACTGTATTTTCAAATATTAAATTAATTTTTTTTCGTGTCGTCAATGTGGGATTATGAACATTTTTATATTTTGTAACGTATTGAAAATTATGTTTGAAAGAATAACAAAAAAAATTAAGATTTTCAGCAAATAAATTAACTAAAGTATAATTTTTCTACAAATTTTTTGTGTTTTTTTTTTAAGTCTACTAATATTCAGCAATAATTTTAATAACTTTTAGCAAGGATTTTTTTAATTTCGAATCAACTAAATGTTAGCAGAACTTTTGCTAAATCTACTTATCTTGTTGCTAAAAATCAGCTCGCTAATTTTCAGCAAAAGATTTTGCTGAAATTTTTTTTGCAAGCACCCTCCTGACTAGATTTTGCTGACTTTACTAACTATTTTTTAGTATAGGTACTCGTATTAAAGTCTTGGATCTTCTATTCGTTTTAGATGTTTTATTAACGAAATCGTGCAAAATTAGAAATTTAAACTTTAAATAGATACATATTATATGTGCGATGTTATCGCACATTTCTAAACGTGTACTAGATTAAATTAAAGAGCATATGATTGATATTATTTGAATGTTGCAAAAATTGCGGTATTTGAAATTTTGTATTAATTTATAAAAAAAGTGTTTTGTAAATCTTTCTTTAACTATAGCTAACTTTAAAAATCGAAGACTATATTTGGCATCTGCATCCAAAAATCTTTTAGAAATGATAGGTCACAACCCCGATGCATTCAATTTTTCTGATTTTGTTGAACTGTGTTATTTAGAGGAGTCTTAAATTTCTTTTGTTTAAAGTTTGTATTATTAATAACACGTATTTTTTGTTTGTCAGCAAAAACTGAATCAAGTGAATTTCTTAATAATTTTTACAAAACATTTGATAATATTAGTTATTAATTTTTTTATACCCTCAAAATAATATGTCTGAAATTAAAAAGATATTGATTGTTTTATTGCTAGGAAGATAACAATGGGGGGAAATCTCTAGTACTTCGAAAACTTCAGGTTCTGATAAGATTTTGCACAAGTACCAAACTAAAACAAATAAATTTACGGAGTACTCAAAGGTACACAAATCTATACACTCAAATAAGTATGTCAGCAAAAATAACTTTAAATAATTTCATATTAAATAACTTAAACAAAAGACAAATGCATTTATATCAAGTATAAATAGCGAAATTAATCTACTTAATTATAGTTAGTCCATCTTTCTCGTTTACATATGCATTTTTGACAGTTAAAAGAATAACTTTACAGCTAAAAGATTAACTCTGTCCGTTTAAAATACACTAACAAAAAAAATTGTTCAAAAGTCTTTTAAACGGGTTCCAATTAAGTTGATTTAATTTTTTCTGTTGTTACCACAAGAACAAGTATTTTAACTAATTTGCGACCTAAAATTTAGTAATTCGATGATTCTCTAATTTACAAATTTTGCTAGTTAATTTAAATCACAATTGTTTTCAAACCATTATTTTTTGTGTCTAAGCTATCGGTCTATCTTGTAGATGGCAATATTTTCTATTATTTTTATTTAAAAATCATAAAATAGTCTACGAGTATAAAATAAATTATATAATAAATTCGTAGTTAATTTAACTGTCAACTCAAATTTAGTTTATATACATTTTTTTTGCTGCACGTTAATTTTTACCTGAGTTTGTATGTATGTTTTTTAGCGTAGCCAATCGAAATTATATCAAAACACAAAATTTCACAAAATTAGTAGTACGAATACAGAGTCGTTTGGAAATAGTAGCCAGATAAAAAGTTGGATTAACTGTTAATCAAAATTATTTTTTAATTAACTTTTTTAATGCTTGATTAAGCAGTTAATCTAACTTTTAGTAGATTAACATTTCTGTGTAAATTTGGTACAAAAACTAACCACCGACAAATGTTTTTGCTAATTTTTTGAGGTGTTTTCTATTTTATGAATAATTAATGAAGTTCGCTTCGGCGAAAAGTGTATGGTTGTTAAAGAGGGTTAAATGCCAACTTATAAAATATAAAATTAAATATAAAAAATATATAAAATCACTTTTTTTTAAAATAGTTCCAGAACATTATATAAATTTTAGATCACCACAAACGTCAGGGCATTTTAATAAAATTTCAGTTGCCACAGTAGCGCTGTTTACAGTTATCCGAAATTAAATTTCTAATTGTATTAATAATATTTACTTTTTTCTCTTTTCAGGAATCTCTTTCGCTGTCTCACAATCTTTCTGATAAACCCTTACCTCCATCCCCCTTAATAGCCACATCACTGCAAGGTGGCAACGTTTCTGATCGTTTGGGTAAATTGAAATCATCATCTGAAAGTTGGAAAAATCGTATTGGTAAGTGAACTGAAATTGAAACAGTAAAGTAGTTTTTAAATGATCAATATTATTGACAATAATTTTGAAATTTAAATATTGACAATAATATCAAAATAAAAAATTAAATGAAAGGTTTAATTATTATTTAATAATAACTGGCAAGAAATAAACTGTTTAGTAGACCATTTTTGATAAATCGCTTGAATTTGACACCTATAAACTTATATTTGACACCTCATTTTTCATTGCCTGCTTTGAATTTATTAAAATTTAATAAAACAAATACAAGGTGGCGCAAAAGTAATCCTCCTATCAGAAAATGCTATAAATTTTGCGATTGGCCCCTAATGTCAGTTCTGTTTTGGCATTTGTGTAGTAAACACATGCGAAATACACGTTGATAAACAATGTTACGCTACACTGCTACAGAACGCGGAATATCGTTGACTATTTATTTGACCAATAATCGGTCGGTGACTTTGGCACAACGTGAATTTCGTCGCAGATTTCCTGGCCGTCCAACGCCTACTGGTGAAACACTGCGATGTTTAGCCGCTCGCCTCGAAGAGACTGGCACAACACGAGATGCTGCCAGGCGTGGCAGACCCCGGAGTAGCCGTTCTGCAGAGAATATTGCTGCTGTAGCCGAGGATGTCATGGAAGCGCCGTCGACATCGACCAGACGACGTGCCACGCAAATGGGTATCAGTCAACGGTCTTTACAGCGAATTTTGGTACGAGATTTGAAGATGTTTCCGTACAAAGACGGTGCATCAGCTGTTAGCTGCTGACCGCCAATCGCGTGTAACATACGCTCAAGCCATCCTTAATCACCACCAAGAGGAAGATGATTTTCCATCAAAAATAATCATGAGTGATGAGGCCCATTTCCATCTTAGCGGGTACGTAAATAAGCAAAATTTACGCTGCTGGGGCACTGAAAATCCGCGTGTAACCCACGAAGAGCCATTACACCCGCTCAAAGTCACTGTATGGTGTGCTGTTTTCGCTGGAGGAGTCATCGGACCTTTTTTCTTCGAAGACGTCGCGGGCCAAACGGTTACTGTGAATGGTGAGCGCTACAGAGCAATGATCAACGAGTTCTTTTTTTGCCGCAACTTGATGAATTGGGATTGGAAAACATGTGGTTCCAACAGGACGGTGCAACGGCACACACTGCACGTGTCACAACCGATATGCTGAAGGATGCATTTCCCTTGCGCCTAATCTCCCGTTTTGGCGATTTGCACTGGCCAGCAAGATCGCCTGATTTGACCGCTCCAGACTTCTTTTTGTAGGGCTTTTTGAAGTCGCGGGTTTATGTCAACAAGCCTCAGACTCTTGCAGCTCTTAAAGACAATATCCGTCAAGAATGTGAGGACCAATCGCCGGAAGTTTTGGCCATAGTGATGGAAAATGCCATAAAAAGGGCTCAAATGACAATCAACTGTGGCGGCGGCCATTTACATGACATCATATTCTCGACTTGATGTAAAAAAAATTAAAATACCAAATAAAAATAATCCACAAGAAGAATCAAAGTTTTTCATTTTTTTTTTAAATTACAGCCAAAAAACATCGGAAGGTTATTTTTGCGCCACCTTGTATATTGCAACGCCAGTATTTTTGGGTTATTTTATAGTGTAATCAATCTTCGGCACACTAACGTCATTGCTACAGACGTTAAAACTACACATTAATACTAACAATATTATTGACAATATTTAAGCGTACTAATTAGTTAAAACAAAACATTATAATTAAAAATATTGAAAAAAGTAAAGATTCTTTTAAAATGTTGTTAATAATTTTAATTGACGATCAATCTTACACTCATAGAAATAAACCTGTAAAAATAGCGTAAAAAAAGTTACTAAAAATTAGTTAAAAATGATCTTGCAGAAAAAACTGCTAAAATGATCTGTTTTGTTACTAAATATTAGTAATATAAGAATAGCAAAAATAAATATGTTGTATTTACAAATATTTAATTATATTTGAGCTAAACTTTTGTTAATTGAAAGTAACAAAATAATCTGGTAAAATCAGCAAAAATATTTACTAAATATTAGTAGACAAAAAGATCATTAAAAAATGTAAAATGAAAATAAACTGTTATTTGCATTCTACTAAATTTGAGGTAAATATAGCAAACATTTTGTTAATAATATAGTTTTGTTTGCTATTTTGAGTCTACAAATATTTAATAAAAGTTTTTTGCTAATTTTACAGATTAAAATGCTATTTTCATTGAACTAAAATTCACATCGAATATAACTAAAATTTTGTAGAGTTAACAGATTTATTTTCGCTGTTCTTATATTATTAATATTTAGCAAAAAAAATCTGCTAAATTTAGCAGTTTTTTCTGCAAGCTCATTTTTAACTAATTTTTAGTATCCTATTCTGCTTATTTTACAGGTTTATTTCTATGAGTGTACTAGAGCAATAAAATTATTCACAGATGATCAATAATACTGACAATCAAAAGGAAATATTATGAAAATTCCTTCTGATTAATTCAATTCAATGAATATTGTCAACAATATTGAATGAGTTGAGTTTGGTACACTTAAGACTTTTTCCCAGAAGTAAAACCGTACATCAAGTGCTTCTAATACATCAAATAAATATATTTTGATTTGTGATTTTCTAAATAATTGTTTCACTCAAATATTACAAAATGGACCAAATCTATTATTACTTGAAATCGTCCTAGTGGGTGTTGTAAGTCTGGTTGAGTAGATTAATTTAAATCTGAAGTTGTTGTTAAGGGTTTCGCAGACTAATAAAATGTTAACTTAAAAGGAAGGACCGCTGTTGGATTAACTCCGATTGCCATTAACTTTTAATATGTTATAAAAGTGACAAAATAAATAAGAATGAGTACTTTCTTAGCTGGCCAATTTCACGTGTAAGGGTTACAATTTGTAGTCAAAAGAACACAGTTTTCTGTTATATGCATTTTTTTCAAGTTTTTCCAAAGAAACGACATACAAATTTTGTATCAAATTAAAGGTATTTAGATCTGGTCAACTTTAAAACAAAAAAGTTTCGAACAACTTTGAAACGCATTTTTACCCCCAATATATGCGATTGGGCTGGTGTGTTTCTTATCAATTTTTTTGTTTATTTTTGGAACGAAGATTAGTTCAGATTTCTTAATATTTAAAAAATTTTAATAGGTTTAATAAAAAGATTTGGAAGTATTGTCAATTGTCAATTTTTTGTGAAACTTTTTTCACGTGTGCACTAAATATATTATCAAAATAGTCACTAATTCCACGCCATATTTGTGAGTGTGAGAAATTAAATTGAGAAATAAAAGTATCTCACCAAAGAGTATATACAGATAAAGAGACACTTCCCACGCATCTCAGAAACAAAATACCGAACTCGGGCAAGCAAATGAAAACATTTTTTTTACACTAAAAAATAATTGCAACATGTTGGCTAAAAATTGTTGCTTAAACACTCACTTTTATGTTGCTTATATTTTGTTATTTTCTATTAAAATTTAATGTATTTTTAACTTTATCTTGCTTATTTTATCGTTAAAGTTATAAATAAATAAACATTTTATTAAATTATTATTCAAAAAACATTATAAAAATTAATTTAAACTTTTAAATGTATGCAACATGTTTTCATTTGCTCGGTGCGAGTTTACAAACGATGAAATTCTAGTCCCTGTGCTATTATATAACATCCAATACCATATCGCTTATTTACTTCAATAACATCATAACTCAAAATTTTTGATTTTGTAGAAAACGAGTTTAAAGTTTTCAATTTTACTCCCACCTTGAAGAAAAAAATAATGAAATAATTTCTCTCAAGAGGTGAGTATACAAGATATCAATACGAATTTTTTACACAATATGATATGTGATACAGCGAATAGCTCTGCGTCATTAACTCAAAAATTATGTTTTTTGAGTTGTGACGTTCTTGAAGTAAATAAGCGATATGTTTAGACAGTTGTGGTTTTTTAGCACTTGTTTTGAAAGTCCCATTAAAAATTTCGTAAAAATTAATCCAAATGATTTAACGTCTATTTTGTTTAAGAGCCAATTCAATGCAAAATAAACTTCCGATAAAGCTGATTTTTGTCACACAATTTTTGACGCTTTTCAAAGCTAACTTGCTTATAAAAATTATAAATTTTGACATACGAGAAAACTTACAAGTGAAATACCCTGTTATACTTATTTGATTTCAGTCTTTTCTCTCTGAACAAATTCAATAAAAATTAGTGTTTCTAACAAACTGTTACAATTAGGAGCTGCAAAGTTTAAAAAATTTTAATACTTTAGATTTAATTTAATTTTAATAATTTTTAAATTTAGATTTGATTGAAAATATCTCTACACAGTTTTGTGAAGCACTTATATAGAAAAATCTACGGAACCATATGACTCCATTGTCACTCTGAATTTTAAGATTAGATTAGATCAGAAGGCACTATGCACCGCGACCAATGTAGGTCTTTTGTGCTGCCTAAGGTTACCTACAGATTCAAGCTACCTATAAAGCCAATTATCCTATTAGGCAAAATCTTCGCGATGTTCGGAAGGCGAAATGAAGCGATCACCTAGAAACCTAAGTCTCCTATCACAAAGCCTGGGACATTCGCAGAGAACATGCTCCGAGGTCTCAGACACCATCTCGCAAAACCTACACAAATCCGTGTCTGATTGACCCTTCTTGTGCAGATGGTATCTGAGATTACAGTGTCCAGTTAAGTACGACGCCAGGGTCCTCAAACAATTTTAAGAACAATATATAATGTTTTTGATGGTATCAGCATATCTGAGGCAACGAATTCAACCATGCGAACATACTAAATTTTAATATTTATACTTTAAATGTGCTCTACTCAATTTAAAACTACCCCAACTCTTTGGAGTATAACTTTTTCAGCATAAAATCAGATCGCCTTAAACATTTGGTGGATGATAATCATGATGCTACAAAATCTCCTACATGATGAAAAAAATATGTATGTGCCCTCAGTTAGGAATAAATGGTAGCTCTCTCCAAAATTTGTAACTCTTATTTTTCAATAAATATAAATTTCAGAGATTTTTGATTTTTGCGCATTCAGCGTCAACGTAATTGCAAATTTTTTTATATTAGCATATAAATGACAAATATACCAATAAAAAGAGATCAAATCGATTAGTGTCCCTTCAAAAAGAAAGACAACAGGACAATACAAATCTCATCATGTCTATGCATGAATATCTTATAATTGGATACTTTTTGAAGGGCACATCTGCTGGTTGAAAAATAATTAGTTGCAGTCCTGTGTGATCGGTCGATATCAGTACTACTATTATTGTGTGTAAGCGCTAAATGGACCGTATTGTTATTTTGGTATCCAGAGTCATTTACATTACATTTTGTAGCTTTTCATAGATTTTTGGAGCTAAAAGTGATGTAGAAACGCAAGGGATAATCTGATCCTTTTAGCACTTACAGAGAACAATAATAATGGTGATCTCTATAATATAAGCCAGATTTCAACCTATAATTCTTTAAACTGCGGATGTGCCAATCAATTTAAATTTGTATTTTTAGCGTACTGTGGAGCAAAAAGTGATTGTAAAACCAAACAATTAAATCCAATCTATTTAACACTTTCACATAATTATTGTTATGAAAACATGTTCAATTCAAGATATATTGACCCCACAATTTGCGAAGCTACGGGTGTGCCTTTAATTTGAAATTAGCCTTGTAGGGATTATTGTAGAAAAAATGTTGTAGCGAATTCAAAGTTTATCCGATCAATTTAGCGTTTTCCCATAATAATATTTTGTAATGTTGATTTTTACCGTTCAAGCACTGTTGCCAGGTTTGACGATTTATCGTCATTTTGACGATTTTTAGTACCTAATTTACTTAATGACGATTTGACGATTTTTGCTTCCAAAATGACGATTTTTTTGACAAACGTTTTGACATATTAAAAAAACATGCTTTTTTTGCTATTATTAAAAAATCACCGGATCTATTTTGGATTTTTATTATTTCGCTAAAGTTAAAAACTATTTTTTATTAAAAGTTTAACAAAAAAGTTATTTTGTGGATTCATGTTAGGTTTATTTTAATTTATTTTCTGCACTTAATAACGGTAAGGACCACTGCAAATGCAGCTAAAAACAAATGAAATTTCACCTGAAAAAAGAACGACTTACATTTAGTAAGTTCAACTTTGTTTTTTACTGTTTAAAAAATTAACTACAATTGTATTATTAATGAGTGGTTCAGTCAGTGAAGTAAAATGTAAACAAACATTAATTTGTTTTATTTTTTTAAATAAAAAAAAAATACTGTATAAAATGAATGTAAAATCATAATACTGTAATTTAATGTGGTTTGTTTTTTAAATGTAAAAATAAAATATTTTGACTTTAACTAGTTCAAGATATTTCAAAATCAAACAGGTAAAATAGAAAACTAAAACCGTTTACATAAGAGGAAACATGTCTTTAATGGAATCGCTTTTTTTAAATTTCCATTCCGCTATTAGTGTTACTGTGATAGCCAACGTTATTATGAAAAGTTATTGAATGCCAACCCTTCTTTTTTTAATATTTATATTTTTATAAAGTTTAATTAGTGTAAGATTGAGATAAAAATAAAATATTTTTAAATTAAAAAAAAACATCCAAGTTTTTGCGAAACAAACATCGAGTTCGAATATTCTCATTTATAAATCCAAAAATAATCCGGTGCTTAAAAAACAGGCCTAATAATAATATAAATAAAGTGTTCCAAAGTGAAACTTCAGATATTCACAATTATATTTGAAAATGGAAAAACATGCAGTAATAAACAATATTTACATATTTAAATAAAATTAATAATAATATAAATAATTAATAAAATAATAAATAATTTTTAGCAATATTAAAAACTAACCCAAAATGACAAATATGAAATAATCAAAAATTTCACAATTTATTGTATTAAACTATATCATCACATGTAATGCAATTTGAAACTTTAACTCGTTAATGGAAGTTCAAATTTAATAATTAAAGAAAATAACATTGTTAAAGAATTTCTAAACTATGTAAAAGAATTTAAGATTTAAAAATTGTGCTGCTGAAGTGGTGTTTACAGAATTATGTAAGAGGAATTAACAGTTAAAGTAGTAGTTAAGTAGTGCTATCGTTATAAAATATCATGATTTTCGAAGTTTAAATTACAGAAAAGTGTAAAAAATCGTATTATATTACACCGATAGTATATGAGCATTTAAAATGTGAATTACATTATTATTCTTTTTTTTATTAAAACTTTATCCCACTTGTAACAAATATATTTTGTTTTGACGATTTTTTTTGACGATTTTTGAAAGTAAAATGACGATTTTGACGATTTTTATTGGAAAATTTGACGATTTTATGCTCAACATACCTGGCAACACTGCGTTCAAAGACATATTTGAGCCCATAATTCTTTAAACCGCGAATGTGCCACTCAATTTTGTGCTCCTTTTTTTTACTTTTTATCTATTTTGAAAAACAAATTGTAAAAGAGACACAAAATATTATCATTTTTAAAATCTGAAATCGTACGGTTTTGTAGATTTTCTCATATGTATCATTAATTCCATGAGAAATCGCCACAAATCTGGCCAAGGGTGTTTGGATTTTCTCAAAAGACTATAAAGCCATTAAGACTATAAAGCCAGAAAGACTATAAAGCCATTAAGACAAGTCCGCTTTTAGATTTTTGAAATTAAAAAAACTCGTGATTTTATTCACGTTTTTCATTTTTCAAAAACTTTAAAAAATTAAAAAGTTGTAGATTTTGAAGAGGCCATAGTTTGTTAAGTAGATGGAATACTTCAAAAATTTAAAAGTTCCTGAAAGCTACAGTTGTCTACTTTCTGTAATCTAGAAATAACGGGTTTTTCTCTAAAAATGCTTTTGTACTGCAAATGCAATTTTGGATGCATATTTTTTATGTTTTTTTTTTAAAACCAAAATTTTTATGTTATTAGAATCTGTTATTACAAAATATAAAATACATTAAGACATTATGCATTTTGAACAGCTGTATCTCTGACAGTTACTATCGCATTTGAATATCTTAAAAAGCAATTGAAAGTTGTATTGCCTTCTTTAATATTTAATGTTAAAAAATCATCCAAACATATAAATGCAAATGCAATTTTTAAATTCATTTTTAAGACTGTGTTCCTCTTTCAATTTGTTAATTCTCTAAAGTTTTTCAAATGTATATTTCATAGTACTAAATAAGATGTTGAGGTGTTCGGGGAACGCAAGTTAACCAATTTTAACGATTTAAAAAAATCTTTTTATTGTATAAATTGTAAAAACTTGATAAGCCACATTGAAATTTTGGCTGGTTTTTGCCTTTAAAGTTTTGATTTAATGCAGAAAGTAGAACTTTCGCAGGATTTTATACTCTAGATACTTGTTATAAATGTGTAAGCAGACTTTTATAAATGTTCATCAAAATATGACTAAAAAACAGCTAATACAGCTATCCCAAAAAACAATATCGTAATTATTATCATATATTCCATGTTTGCAAAAATAAATACAGCTTACAAATTAGAATAAAAACTGCATTTAAAAACTGCATTCGCGTTTACATTATTATCAATAAGTAATTATTTAATTGTAAATATTTTAGAAGATTAGATTTTAGTAATGCGCCAAAAACTGCACTCAAAAAAAAAAGTTTGTAAAGTTAGCAAAAAATTTTGCTGAGTCAGCAAAATTTTAGTCAGGAGGATGCTTGCAAAAAAGTTGCTAATGTCAGCAAAAAATCGCTGATTTTCAGCAACAAAATTTGTAGATTCAGCAAAAGTTTTGCTAACACTTAGTAGATTAGAAATACAAAAGCCTTGCTAAAAATTAATAAATTTTTTGCTGAATTTTAGTAGACTGAAGAAAACGCAAAAAATTTGTAGAAAAATTGTAATTTAGTTAATTTATTTGCTGAAAATCATAAAACATATTTTTGTGATTCTTTTAAAAATAATTAACTATAATAACGAAATATAAAAATTTTCATTTTCCACATTGACGACATGAATTTATTTAATATCTGAAAATATATAGAAATAAATATATATAACATAACACAAATTGTCTTTCAATTACTTACATCAATGGTTGTCTAAATGATGCTATCGCAACTGCCGAAGATAATTATAGAAACGAAATGAAAAAAATAAACAAAAACAAACGAAACGAAAAAAAACAACCCTTTTTGCAATAAGAAAAAGGAAACCATAAAAAAATCTACCTAAGATGTGTGTCTTTGTCTTTCAATTTACTCTGTCTGTGTGTCTTTGTCTTTCAATTTACTCTGTCTACATTTCATTTTCCTCTTCTCTACTACATCTTGAGTCAAGATGGAGTTGTCATTAGTTCGAGTTCAAATTAACGTATAATGGTGCTCATTTAATTTAATCGAAGGAGTGTCCTGTGCTTTTTTTCAAATTTCGTCATCATTCGGCTTTAATACGACGTCGCCCGAAAGAGCTTCTTAAGCCCATATTTTTAATATTTGCAATAAGTGGCAACTCTGGACCCGCAACATAGGCAGTATGGGTATTAAAATTTTGTTTTCTCTAGTACTTCAATACATCTTCCAAAAAATATCAATTGCTAAAATTCGAAAAATACAACGTTTTTAAAATTTTGACTTACTTTTTCTAACCCTTAACATATATTCAAGTTTCATTAAAATCGGAGGATTAATAACTTAGTTTCCTTGTAAGACTAATGACGAAAATATTTTCCTATACATTTGTGTGAAAAGCTAAAATTCGACTATCATCTGATAAAATAAAAATAAAATTATTGTAAAGTATATATTAAATATTGAGAGCTAAACTCTTTCGCTATTATACACTATTATGTCCTAAAATAACAAGTCAAATACATTTTATTATATTAAAAATTATATTTTTTAAATTTATTGAATATGTTTTTATTTATCAACATTAAAAATTGTTTTTTTTTTTTTTTTTGCCAACAATAAATATTTTTTCATTGGTCAACAATAAAAATTAAAAAAAAATTAATTTTGTTTAACTAGTTTTAAAATTGTCATGTATAAAAAGTTGTTTTTTCACTGTAGACGGATTCAATCTACTTCTTTTTCAGTTATACATGTGTCTTCCGACTCGAAACAAATTTGCAAAATTTGTACTTTTCAAGTACTTTTTTGTTGGAAACGTATAGATATCCGAAGAATCTCCAACACTCCGTTCCTCCAGCAGTAACTACAACTTTAGCAGTTTCTTTTACTGCGGCTTGCTTTTTTATCATTTGCTGGTAGTAATGGAACATCCTTCGATATTCCAGCAAATTCTTCCGAATACGAACTTTCCTCTGAATCAGAACTTGATTCATTATTATTTGTTTTAAAAAATCTTTTTAATCTGCATATTTTATTTTAACTTTATTTTACCACAAACTATTTTCACTTTTACTTGCAATGTGCTTTTTTTTTCATTGGAAATCTAACGGCACTTGTTATGGTTTTTCTAGAAATTGTGCATGCTTGCAAAAATAGTACTATATTATTTCTATGGTTCCAAAAAAAAACTTTAAAATACAAGCGTGTATTAAAAATCATTGCCATATATTACAACTTTTTCCCGGCGCAGCCGATTAAATCGGCGGCGTCTCATAAGCCGACTCATATTTTTAAGCCGATACGAGTCGGCGGCGACGCGAAACTTGAGAACTTAACCGGCGGCGGCGCGCCCACCGACTTGCGCCGGGTCGGCTTGGGACTCTGATCTTGACATGCCGCGACATCTACTTCATTCTGCGTATATCTTTCAATCTGGTTGTCGTACACACTATTAATGTGCTTATCAGCACAATTTTTTTTTAGCAAAATTAATTAGTAAAACATTAGTATATTAGTAAAGCATTAGTATAAAACAGTTAAGTGCTGAATAAGTATACAAAAATTTTAGCTGAAAACACGATTTTAGCAAAAAAATTTGCTAAAAATAGTATACCTGATTTACAAGACGTTTTACTAACTTTTCTACTAACTTATTTTTTTGAGTGTGTCTGAAATATAGCTATTCAAAGCTCTATATTGCCTGAATTTGTTTTCATATTTTTGTACACAAAAAAATATATAATGCTAAAAAAAACTTAAATTTCGGGGGTTTTATATGGAAAATATAGTAAGCCTTTTTTTAAAAAAATCTTTCAAAATATTTAGTTTTCTTGTCCCAAAAAAATCGAAGTTTTATTTTTATGAAATGTAAACGCTTTTAAAATCGCAGGAGGAAGTGGTAAATGCACTCAAAGATGGCAGTAGCAGTAAAAATACATTTTTAGAAAGACGCGGTTATTTTTTGATTACATATAGTAAAAGTAAAAAAAAGACAACTTTAACTTAGATACTTTTTGAGTTTTTGAAATAAGCCATATACTTAAAAAAGTATGGTTCTTCAAAGTTCACAGCTTTTACCATTTTTTGAATTTTTTGTGAATAAAATCGCTATTTTTTAAATTTCAAAGATCTACAAGCGGTATTGCTTTATAGTCATCCTGTTCTGAATATAAAATACCAATTTTTCTGTGAGGTCATAAAACATTTTGGAAATGTATTCAAATATCTAAACCTCAACCAGTACACTTAAAAAAAAGCCCGTACAAATAGTTAAAAATTCAGCTTCTACAACAGAAAATAGTACCTGAATTTGCAGCAGCAGTATTTTCAATAAAGTTGAGAATCACGATCTGCTAAATTTAGGTGACCTACATTTTAGAGGAACTATGTTTGTGTTGACAGTTTAGTTAAATTAACTAAATTAACTACTAAATCAACAATATCTTTAAGCTGAAGCACCTGAAAGTTTCTGCTAAAAAGGTCTTTCCGGATCTGTCCATATACATATATTACCTGAAACATAAGTAGTAAAGAGTATAGAGTACTTGACATTTTGCTCTATCTCGCTTAGTTTCCGAGATATAGCCTATTTTATAATTATGAAATAAAATTTTTTTAGAAAATAACTCCATCTACAAGTGAGACTGATTGCGGAGACACAAAAAAAATTATGGTTTGACAACAATTGTGGTTTAAATTAACTGGCAAAAATTGTTAACCAGAGAGTCACGAATTACTAAATTTTAGGTCGAAAAATTAGTTCAAATACGAATATAATTTGTTCTTGAGGTAAAAAAGGATAATTAATAATGACTTTAGCTAAATAAGTGATTCAAATGATAACATACTTTTGAACTCATATTTTTTTATGAGTGAAGTTTAAGTATAATTTCACTGAAACGTAGTATTACTAGTAAAGTGAAAGTATTAGGAAAAATTAGTAAACATAACTACCATTCAGTTAAATTTTAGTGAACACTTAATTTTTGTAGATTTTCTATTTTATTTTTATACATTTGATCTTTTTTTATATTTTAGATTAACAAAAATTTCAACTCAGAAAAAACTTTGCTCTTAATTATAAAAAATATAATTAATATTAAAATATTTTAATAAAAATTAGTAAAACATTTTGCTAAAAATCAGCAACGCAAATTAGTAAAAAATGTTGTAATTTGTACACTCAAATAAAAAAGTAAGTAAAGTCAGCAAAAAATTTTGCTGAGTCAGGAGGGTGCTTGTAAAAAAATCGCTAATGTCAGCAAAATCTTTTGCTGGATATCAGCGAGTTGATTTTTAGCAACGAAATTAGTAGATTCAGCAAAAGTTTTGCTAAAACTTAGGGGATTAGAAATTTAAAAACCCTTGCTAAACATTAATAAAATTTTTGCTGAATATTAGTAGACTGAAAAAAATCAAAAAATTTGTAGAAAATTTTTACTTTAGTTAATTTATTTTGCTGAAAATCATAAAACATATTTTTGTGATTCTTTTTAAAATAATTTACAATACGTTACAAAATATAAAATTTTCACACTCCCACATTGACGACAGGAATTAATGTAATATCTGCAAATATATAGAAAATTATATATAACATAAACCAAATTATCTTTCAACTACTTACATCAATGGTTGTCTCAATGATGCTATCTTTTAAAGGAACACTAATGCCGCAGAGAATCATAGAAACGAAACGAAAAATAACAAAATGTAACAAATACAACCCGTTTTTTTGCAATAAGAAAAAGGAAACATAAAAATTTACGTAAGATGTCTTTCGCTTTAGTCTGTATACCTGCTGTATCTTTGTTATCAACTTGACCAATCAATTTGACTACAAATACACATTTAACCTTTTTTAAATTTAAATGTTATATTTTGTCTTTTATTTATTTAATAGACAATTACTTTCACATGCCGGTGAAAACGCAAATTTAAGTTGTTCCAATCCACAATTTTGTTTTATGTATGAAAAACAGATACAAAAATCTTCCATGATTGATTTTTTATGTCTCTTACTAGAGTTGTACTTTTGAGTATAATTTTCCTCGTCACTACCACATCTTGACATCTAATTCATTCTGCGTATAACTTTTAATCTGGTTGTCGTTCACACTATTGATGCGCTAATCAGCACAATGTTTTTAGAAAAATAAATTAGTAAAACATTAGTAAAATATTAGTAAAACATTAGTTCAAAACAGTTAAGTGCTGACTAAGTATAACTAAAATTTTAGTTTTAATCATAATTTTAGCAAAAAATTTGCTGAAAAATAGTATACCTGATTTACATGATGTTTTACTAACTTTTCTACTAACTTATTTTTTTTTTGAGTGTAAATAAAATTTAATCTGAATTGTTACTACTAAATTATTATGTAATACAAATTTGTAAAAGACCCTTAAAGTGGGGTATAAAACATCCCTGCGGGAAATGGACCAGGTACTTTTATGTTCACGTGACTAGAACTTTGTGTGTATGAACCTGTCCTAGTTTCGGTTCTGTTATATGAAAGTAACCGGTACTTTTAACATGGGCATGTCATAAGGAGGAGGCAATTGATACCTTTGGATCACATTGGGACTTGGCAAATAACTTGACGAAGGTAAACTATTACCTTACCGACTGAAATGAATAAGCTACGGGACAAGTTAGAAGTAGGTAGTGTTAAAGTAGGACCATTTTTAGATATACGTGACATGCAACAGTACCAGTGGGAAAATAATTATCACGTCACTGGTGTACATGTACTTATCGTAGAACTTGAGAACAATTTTTTATGGAAAATTAGTCACATATTAAGCTCAATGTGTGCTGTTACAGGGGTAGTTTAAATTTAATAGTTTTGTGGCATACCACTGCACCGGTCTAAGGAGTACATGTCGCCGGTTACTTTTTATTCACCGTGTGTCATATTATATACGAGTTGCTAAATAGCCCGTCCGAAACCAATCACTGAACTTGCCCAAAACAGTGTGTCACAGCACCTGTTCACAAAACCTTCAAAGAGGCACAACAAAAATTAACATTAAAATGTTTATTTTTTTATACACATCAAAAAACTTTAACATTAAATTCATTATACCAATTTCAATTTGGAAAGTATATTAACTATACATTAGTCGGATTCATGTAACGATGTATATAGTGCTAACATCGTATTTTTATAACATTAGCGTCATAAATGTTTTACCAACCCTGGAAAGTTTATTTTACAGTTTGTTTTGTTCATTTATTTCTATATTTTAAACATTTAAAAAAATGAAAATATATAATCGTTTTGATTGTTTCTCAAACAATTATATTTAATACACAAACGAATACTTTTTTTAAGAAACAATCGTGGTATTTAAGAAAATACAAACGGATAATGGGACAACAATTGTAAAGGTACGTACCTGCAAATAAGCATTGCACACCGTAAGAATAATACAGCATATACGAACCTATTATAAGTCCCCCAATCGTAAATTTAAATGTTTAAAATAAATATGTAGCTCATTAAGGTATACGTAAATATTAGTGTCCGACCGAGTATTCGGCTTCGGAGTTCTGCACAAAAGTGATGATCGGCCAATTTCAACCTTCGGCCAATTTTTTGGCCGAACGCCGTATATGTGAAGAAATTGAGAACATTTTCGGAATAAATTCTTTAATTTCGAGTACAAACACAAGAATTTCTCTATATATTTTAGTAAAAATAACAAAATTCTAGCATTCCCATTTTTCAAAAGACAGCATTAAAATAATTGAACTTATTATTTCATAGTCGCCAAACGAGTTTTTAAATCGCCACGTTAGGCGAGAAATCGCCATATCTGACAACCTTGGCTAGGTATTCTGTAGGACGACCGACGATTATCGTCCACTTTTTAAAGTTAAATTGTGCCTATAAAATAAATAAAAATTTTAAATAATTTTAACAATTTTGGAACAAAAACAACAATTTTCGTTTACGTTAACGTTTACGTAAGTAACATCAACAAAACGATAGCAATTTAGGTATCGTTTTGAACAAAAGCGTTATCGTTTTCCATCGAGAATCTGCCCAGCATTCACCATCTAAACAGTTCCGTATTCAGTTCTTTTGAACCAATGCAGTGTCTTCATTTCTACTATCACAAAGTTGGTACAGATAAAATTCCTTCAGTGTTATGTCCGCTTTGTATCAGCCAAGTTACTGAATCCTTTGGCACTAATTGGCATGTTTTCATCCTCTACTAACGGTTTCGAACCAGTTCAATCACCTGTAAAAACTTCAACGGCAACGACCCTAGTTGCTTCAGTACACTTTAATGTTATGTTACTTTTCTCCAGTTACCAGTGGTATCAACTAGTCAATGTTTTGTCCCCCACTACTATAGTCACATTGGTCATTTTACCCAAATTAACACTTTTTGGTACACCACAATTTTGGTTTCGCCCAATTCATACATAACAGATTTGTCACTTAGGATCAATCGACCCTTCATTTCCCACAGGTATATTGAAACGCGTACCTAACCTTCAACTTTTTCTGTGTATTTTCTAATAGTCAAAGTAAATTATCATATAAAAATTATAATTTTTTTGTTAATTTAGAGAAAATTTGTCATGATCTCAAACCGAACGAATAAAATCTCACACAGTAGTAAAAATATATTCATAAAAATTTTAGTAGGCCGCTGACGATAATTTTAAAAATCAACCAATCACAACAAATATATAAAAATAAATAAATCTTTTGGTTGACTATTAAAAATATTGTCAATAATATTGATCGTTTTTTATTTTAAGTGCTTATTAATATTATCGACAATATTTTTAAATATAAACCAATCCAACCAATATATTATTTCTTAATTATTTTTTATAAGATATATTCTCTATAATATTGTCAATAACATAAATCATCTGCTGAACCCTGTCAAAAAATTAAGAACCAATTTCCTATTTCTTTTTTTAGAACAATCAGATGCTTCCAAATTCACAGTCGCTGGTCGACTCCAAAAGAAAGCACAATCCCCGGTGGAATTACAATTTGAACGTGGTACAAATGCTGCTGCCAAAAAATGTCCCCTCCAAATTATACGCTCTGCCAATCAACCTCAATTGGGTTTGGCCAAAAGTCCCTCTATGATGGTTACTTCATCGACTAATGGCAATTATGCTGCTGGCCCAAAAACCAGCAATGGTGCTCTCTTTGTACAACGTAGTTTAAGTGTTAATAATGAAGTTGCTACCAATGGATCCGAATCAATTCGGCCAGTAATTCGGATAGCGACAATGAAAAGGATCAAAAAGATAAACGTAATATTGATAATCAAACATCATCCACAATTACTCCTAGTCATGGAAATGGTGTTAGAGGTGCTCGTATTGTTGTGCCCAAATTTGATGACGATGAAACATTTGAGAAATTCTTTGTATCAAAGAAATCTCCGACGGGAAAATCTACACCTGATGAGGAGGGTATTGATATTGCTGATTTTGATAAGATTAAACCCACTGAAAGGTGAGCATTAAAAAAAATTTCCTTAATTTAAGAGAAATTGCTTTTGCCTAAAATTAAATAAGTTGGAATTAGCAATTTTTCAAGTTCAAATAAGTGAGCCCATACAAATTTTAAACATAAATCTATTTACCCGAAAAAAATTGGTGGATATATTTATATATAAGGGAAAATCTACAGAACCGTACGATTCCATGTATCTCACGATGTAAGAAGATTTTCGCCATTGTAAGAAGATTTGCGCAAAAAACAGATGTGTTAGAAAAATTTGGAAACCAAATTCGGACTTAGCTCGGAAAGGTTACTCGACAACGTGTGGTCGCATCCCCAAAAATCCAAAAAATTTTAAAAATTGTATAAGCGGAAATTTTTGCGATTTTTTGTTTATAACTTTTTCAGCACTCAAAAAATCTATTCGTGCGAACGCATTATTGCTTTTCAATGTATTCTAAATGCGCTAATGCAAAAAAAATTGTGCGCCACTAACTTAAAATTTTTCATTTTTAAAATCTGAATCGTACGGTTTCATATATTTTCTAATAATTCTAATAAATTTGATATAATTAGTCATAACTTTTTATAATGACATAAATTATTTATATACAATTTTATATAACCATATAAACTAATTTTAATTAATTAATACCAGATATAATTATATATATCTAATTATATATGGTGCCATACATGACTATATATAAGTATATATAGCTATATAAATTAATATGTGACTATATATAAATATATAGAATTATATACAATTAATAGCGCAAGGAATTTCATGCAACTAAAAAAGGAAATAGGCGCTCATAAAAATTATACAAAATTATACAAAAATATAGAAAATTTGCATCTATTATTTCAATACGAACTGAATCTTACTCTTTTCTTTGGTTTAACAAGATTTAAAACGTTCAATGATTTTGCATAAATCAAAATATAAAATCTATCCAAATTTTGTCATTTTAACAAATGAAAAAAGAAAACTTAAAATAAATGGAATATATATACAAATATACACGAAAAGGGACAACATATGCATTAAAAAGAATAAAATATGCATAAAAGGTCACGATATGAAAAAACATACACTTTTGCCAAAACATGCAACTATAAATCGATGCAATTTGTTCTATCTTTGATGATTCGGATAAATATTTATTTTATAAAAGTTTTAGATTATCGTAAAACATGAATTTGCATAGAATTGTTTGCCATAATAATTGCATATAACTAGGGCAACCAAAACAGCTCTTAGAACAATGTTTTAAGCGCTTAAAATAGCTCGAAAACAGTTAAATGAGCCGTTTAAATATAAATAATAATAAATAAAAATGTTGCTAAAAATCAGCTCGCCAATTTTCTGCAAAAGAGTTTGTAGATATTAGAATTTTTTCGCAAGCACATACCCTCACTACTAAAATTTTGCTGACTCATCAAAATTTTTTGGTGACTTTACTAATTTTTTTCCATTCAGACTACTAAATACACACTCTAAATTAATTGAAAATCAGTTAAAAAAAGAACTACTTACTTTTCGTTTATAAAAATTGTATTTTTTAGTTTATTTTCAACTCTTGAAAATTTAATTGACAAAATCTGTAAAAACAATAAATTTTTTTTTCGTTTATTTCAATACTCAATACAATAAACCATTTTTTTTTTTTTAAAGAAATTTAAACTGAATATTTTAACTAAAGCCGAAAGACCGTGTTTTGTTTATTGAATACCAGACAGAAAAGTTAAAAAATATATTTCTTTAGTAATTTAACTACAATGCCATTGAAACATCTTTAAGGAATAAGTTCTAGTGAGTGTTAGATTTTTGAGCTTTACTATTGCTTTTTTCAGACATTCTTTGTTTTAAATGCTTTTTTCTCATTTTTTTTTTTTTTACTTTTTCTTTCTTTCAAAATGTTGAATTTTTGATATTTGTGTAGTTTTACCATTTTTTTTTTCCCACTTTTACAATATTTTTTTGACATAAATACCTTGGATTTTGCCATTTTTTGTCTTCTCTGATAATTATATATCAACGTTTTTACTCGGGTAAATAGAAATGTTGTGGGTTTACTCACTTTTAACGAAATAATTGTTAATTTGAACAGTAAAAAAACTAGAAGCATTTAATTTGAATTAATCCGGTTAAATAAGTATACAATATTTGTATTACAAATTTTATCGCATTATGACAAAATCTCTATAATTCGGTGAAACAATCATCTATGAATGAAAATTTGTACAAAGTTGATAAATACTCTGTCAGATTGTTTGAAATATTTTAATAATACAATAATTAAAGAAATATTAATTTATATTAAGTTAAAACAATATATTATTTTTTCCAGATGGCTGTAAAAACGCACCATACAACTACCCAAAGGACGTCGAGCTGCTCGTAATCCTCTGAAAACTTAGCATCTCGTAGTGATATAACTTCGGAATATACTGAAATAAAATCGGGCATAGCCGAGAGAGAATGCGTAGAATCAAAGCAGAATCATGTAAGTTAAACTATCCCAATTAAAAAAAACTTATATAGTTTTATCTAATTTAATATAACCCGTAATTAATTATATAAAATTTCATCAAAAAAATGCCCGATTAAATTGTATCAAATTACATCTAATTGTAACTCATAAGATTAATGTAGATAAAATTAGAAATGTTTGGAAACAATTTTGTCCGAATTTTTTCCTCATCCAATTTTATGAAATTATACGTTATACTATAAGATTATATTATATATAATTTAATATAGTAGCATACAATATGGTTTAATATATTATATAAAATATTTTAAATATAAATGGTTTCTTTCAATTTTAAAAATATAATCTTCTCATAAAAAATCGCGTATAATTTGTAAATATGGTAAATTATGTTAAACATAAAATTTATTATAGTTTTCAAGCTACAAACGAGATTGTTATATTATATACCATTTCAGTTGAAATCAAGAAATTTCAAATTAATTAAAGTTTTCAGCTTGAAATGTAGAAATTTGCAATTGTCATTTAAAATTTCAATTTTAATTAAAGAATTTATAAATTAAAAATTCCTTTTACATTTTTATATGATAGTGCGAATATTCAAATTGAAATTAAGGTGTTTGCATTATTTAACATTTTACTTAATATTTTGAGGCTTCAGGGGGCAAACGTTGATTAGAATAAATTTTAATACCATGTGCTCGTCTCGAAAAATAAACTATAAGTTTTTCTAAAAAAAATGTTTATCGTTGCCTACTTTTTGGCGATATGAGCCAAATAAGTTTTGGGTGCATCTCGAAAACTAACTCATATAAAAGAGAAATTTGGACAAAAATTATTGCTCTTACAAAGATATAACCACAATCCAAAAATTAGTTTTTTTGTGCTTCTGTTTAAAAGGATAAGACGAAAATTTATCTAAACTTCAATATATATTGTTCAATCTTTAACACTTTGGTACTACTTAGTACTTAATGTCTTTCTGCCAAATTTAATAGAAATATGTGTATTAGGTTTTAACGGCAATTTTCACAATTTAATTTGTAATATTTAACATGTCCAAAACGAAATTCAAGTTTCAATTTAAAATTGACATTGTCAACTGATATGAAGATTTATTAAACTAACTTTATATCGTCAGCTAAAGTACAAAAGGGTGTAATTAAAATTTCGATTTTTTTCAAGGGCGAAGCAAAAACGTTGTTAGACATTTCAACAAATTTGTTAATAAAAATTATATTTTTGGTGACATGAAATGAAGTTCGATGAAGAGCTTTATCCACACTTTATTAAACCACACTTTCAAATTTATGTTGATCGGTATAAACATTTGCATTTATTGTAATTAAATGTGCTCAAATCTCAAAACTTGTTTAACAAAATGTGAAAAAATTAAAAAATGTTCTAATTTTTGTATTAAAACTACAAAATTGTTTTTTCGGACTTAATACATAAAATTTTCACTTTTGAAATGACACACAAAAACCACGGGACACGTAAACTTAATTTTGGGTCGTATAATCCAGTGGTATTCTCTCCGTTTTAATAGGTTAGGACAAAATAAAAATATATTTCGATTTTAAATTTGCATTGACTCAAGCGATTTTTTGAGTGTATTTTAAGTAAAAGACATCGAAATCTCTTTTAAATTACTTCATTTATTGTTTATATGTCGAAACTCAAAGCTACCCAAGATGGGCGTCTATTTTGAGACAATGTTTTCTAATGAAATTTAAAGATGCGAACCATATTACTCTGAACTAACAAATGTCAGTACACTCAGAAAAGTTCTACAGTTACTACATGACAGTTACTAGTGCAGTAATGCGTTTGTAGTTGTTTTAACTGCAATTGCAGTTGTTTTACTTGAAATAATTAGTTTTAATGTTTTTGAGAGTTAGTTTTTTAGACAACCTGCTAAAGTTAACGCATTTCGATAACAGTTATTTTATGTAGTTGTTTTGACTTTTTTGACAAAGTGTGTGTTTATCAGAAGATACAAAAACATACAAGCGTTTTAACAAGCAGCTTGTTTATACATTTGTTTGCCTTTATCTTTAGTGTAAAATAAAGCGTTAAGAAGATATACACATAAAATGAAAACGCTGTAAATTGTATTAAATAAATAATATATAAAGGTAAGATTTCGAATAGAAAATAAATTTATTTACTTGAATATTATTAAATGTTGTATTTATATTCTTGTAGCTCTTTGATATTTTTATATTAATTCAATGTGACGAAAGGAAATCGAAGAAACAATATTCGATCTCTTGAAGATAGACGTGAAACGTGAATATAGTTTTACAATATTGTATTTATTAGATAATAAAATCAGATTAAGAATATTTACAAAAAAGTTTTTTTATTAATATTTGTTTTTTTTTTAATGCTGCTATTGTTATTTTAACTGCATTTGTATTTGTTTTTACTACATTCGACAGTTAATTTTTAACAGTTAAAAATAACTACAAATTGCAGTTAATTTAAATTCAAATGTAGTGTACACCTTTTCAACTACAAATGTAGTTATTTTAACTGCATAATTTTCTTAGTGTACTTATAAGTCAAAGGTTATAATTGTATCCTTCTTAAATAGACGGCCATAATTGTTAAATTTAAGTTTAAACAAATAAAATACTTAAAATTACTTAAAATACACTCAAAAATCGATCGAGTCAATGCAAACTAAAGTACTTTTAAAAAGTTTTAATGTCTTTTACATAAAATACACTCAAAAAATCGATTGAGTCAATGCAAACTAAGTAATTTCAAAAAGATTTTAATGTCTTTTACTAAAATGCACTCAAAAAATCGATTGAGTCAATGCAAACTTCAAACTTCAAATTTGAATATTTTTTATTTTTGGTTTTGATTATATTTAAACCTATACTTCAAATAATATTTTATCAAAAAAAAACTGTAAAGATTAACGAACATTTTTTTTTAGTGCTTACTTAAATTTTTAACCAAATGTGTTTAAAACATTAATTACACATTGATACAAAATCGAACTTTCCGAATCGGAATGGGATGAAAACAAAAGCAAATAAAAGTTGGCATTTTCCATAACACAACCCAAAGGGTTTTTTTTTGTTTAGTGCGAGATTTTTTATTATACGCTTTTGGTGATTTTGGAACGCTGTCTAACAAGAAATAATCATCAAAATTTGATAAAATAATGCTTATTTATTTTTATTGTCCTGGAAAGTTGCGGTATCTTATTGTTTTTGGGGTCGAGAAATCAATTTTTGATATTTATTTTTATCTAAAACTCACGCTAGATGGCGCTGTCATACAAATTTAGCTATTTCTTGTAGATTGTCATAGCAAAAGCGGTGTTTTTACTTTTTTTAAGGCTAAAAAATCAATTTTTCATATTGACGTTACTATTACAAAAATGGTATTTTTATGGAAAAAATTGTGATTTTTATGGGGAAAAACGATTTTTTTATTACAAAAACAACTTTTTTATTTAAAATAATTATATTTTTATAAACATATAGGTTATTCTATTTATCTTTACAAAATTACAAAAAAAAAAAAAAAAATAATGAAATTGGTTCAACGGTTTATTTTTTTTAAAATACAAGTAATTTGATTTACAACAGATGGCTTAAGTTATGACATAAGATGACATAAATCGTACACTCAAGATTGAACCCGTTTAGCGTACAAAACGTGCACAAAACGTATGACATTTACTGTTGTTTACACATGGTGAATCAAGGCTGGATCAGCCAAGCGTAAACGTACACGTATTTCGATATAGAAATTTAATAAGTAAAATAAGAATAGAAGATATTTTGTGTATCTTGTTGTTTCATTCATGTTAATTAACATATAGAATACGTAAAAACACAAAGCCAATCTAATCAAAATAGAGTTTTGTTGTCCGTTTACGTTTTCTATATTTCAAATTTCACATTTTTTAATAAATTTTTGTCTACTAATATTTAGTAAATATTTTTGCTGATTTAGAAGATTATTTTGTTACTTTCAATTAACTAAAATTTAGCTCAAATATAATATATTT